>JAZBGW010001185.1:0-17024 GCA_037464815.1 Mylabris variabilis
TAAGTTATCATTTAAAACAGAAAAAACTGTTATCAATATATTAAATATTTGCTACCTAAATATTGTGCAGGTAATCCGAGTGTGATAAAATTATTTGATAATTTTACCCTATATTTGATAATTTATAAGCGTGAATTAAATGAAAGTTTTTAAATAGGAAGGAAGAATATTTTAATAATTAAATGTTTAATTATGAAACAAGAAAAACAACGATTAGGTCAAAGTTTGGTCTTTATCGTATGATAAGAAGAAACGGATAGAATAGAGGTACCCTTTTTTGCTTTCTTTGTGTATATCTGTAGATTAAACATAGATTTTTAAATGCTAAGTTCACGCCTTGGTTGGTCTTTCTTGGTCCAAGAACTGCATTTATGCGGTCAGTGCATCTTTTCTTTCTAACAACAACAACAACAACGTTGTTAAGCTGCATGAACCGGACTTGTTTTCTTTTTCATTTTTCTGCTTTTCTCCATCTTCCTCTTGTAGACAGAATATTGTTATAGGAGAAACAGCTGATGTGAATGATTCTTATCTCTTTTCTCTAACAATTTAACTGTTGTTAGAATGAGATAGGAATATGTTGTTATGCAGTATTTGTATATGTGTGTGTATGGTGGACACGAAAACAGGTTGGGAGGATACTCTTCAAGTCTTTGTCTAGTCGCGCTTGCTAGGCACACAAGTGAACGTCCGATTGTTGATTTTTTTGTATCTTTTCAATATTTCTTTTTTACTTTTTTTAAGTTTGGAATGTCAATAAATTCGAGTAATTACAGGTGCAAGTTGGACACAGATTTAGTTTTAAAATATTTTGGCAACAAGCTAAAATATACACAGATCTTCACAATATCGATAGAAAGATGTTGTAATTTTGATAACAAAGCAACGTATCATTTTACGTTTTTTTTTTGTTTAAAAAAAGTCTCGTTGTTTCCTTTTTTCTGAGATATTCTGTTGCGTGTCAAATATTCTATACATATGTTTCATTTTGGACATTCATTTATATATTTTTACAAGAAAAATTATTGTATATATACACAAACACAGAATGAAAAGCACATGTGTTGTTGCCGTCATTAAAATGATTATAAGTATACCAACCCTCAATGTATATTTTGCAATATATCAAAACAAATGTTTTTTTCGCTTAAAGGAAGTTTGTTACTTATAATCATCATCATCATCATAATAATAATAACGAAGAGAAAAGGTAGTTATACGTCATTTCAAAAAGGAGAAAAAAATACACTTCCTGAATTTTTCGTGAAAGTTCTATATACCTTCAGGAACTGTTATTACCTTATTAGACCGTGTTTTTCATGCTATTGTTCGGTATGTATTCATATTTCTTTATACATCCCCATTAAGAAAATAAAAGATAATTTTACAATACACGATTATTTTCAATACAATTTTTTAAATGTATTTGTAATGTTACTAAATATAGACAGAGACACTATTTGACTTATTACCCTTTGAATATTCAACAATTTTCGTGTCTGTAATTATCGCGTAGGTGAAATAAATTAAGTGTCAGTTAAAATGGGATATCCTGTATAAAGCTATTCATAGACTATTCGAAAAATGATTGTAAAGCTCAATAGAGTTGTCGATTTTTAATAAGAAAACGACCAAAAAAAAAACAGCGATTGTATACTACAAGTTTTATACCACGGTCGGTCGATTCCGGTCAGGTTAGCGGCCTACGAGCTCTCCGGAGGAAGCTTTTATTTATACACGGAAAAAAAAGTAATAAACTAGAATTGTACGGAAAAAGAACGAAACCAAATTGAACAAATAGTGTTTGAAAAAAATAATAATATTGTTATGACTACTGTTGTTATTTATTTTTCATATCGTGATCGGAGGTGATAATTATTGAAAACGGCATGACCAGGTGTTTTTATTTTCTTTTTAAAATAATTTATTGTTATGTTTTCGGTTAATTTCACCAACCTATTTAATCATCATCAATATCATCTGGGATACTCTTACGTTTATACACACGTATATTCATTTTTATTAAACTTAACACGAACGATTGGAGTGTTCGAAAATTGATAAAATTCACGGATTTTAATACAAATTTTACTATACACACACAGTACACACGTACATAACAGATGTATGTATGGATTAATCTGTGCTTTTCTTATTTTGTCGTAGATACAAGGTAGAATCCAACCTGTTGATTCATCTTTGCCGTTTCGGTTTCATACTATACTACACGTAGATAATAATTATATTGTGCAATTGCTGCACTTCCTGTTGTTTTCTCTTATTTCTTTCTCTTCTATCTTTGTCCAACAATCTCGATCATTATAATAAACTTTACATATGATACAGGACGTTTCATTTTACAAGATCCGTCTAATTTCTTGTTTGATTAATTGATTAACTTAACGGTATAGTTTTTATAAAATGGATTAATGTGAGAAGTGTCTGGAAATGTTAAAAATTGAATCAATATTTTTTCTATTCCACTGCTTTTTCATTCGATTTTATCCATCATGATACTTGGATTTATTTACGATTGAATTTCGCAGAAAAAATATAATTCTTTTCATAATTATTTCAATGTTAAGGTTGGTCATGTTCATTTGTAATAATAATTCTATGATAAAGATTTTTTAAGAATTCGGCTACTTCATAGAGGAATGTCTTGTGTTTTTTACTTGTTTTCTTTACTGATAAGCGTTGTAAATTTATAATTATTCCTACATTTTTAAAGTTTCTACAAGATAAATGTTTTAAATAAATAAACAAATATCTATTAAGAAAAAAATCCGTACATTTGTGTAATCATTCCGTACATTTTAATGTTTATCAATTTTAACAGATATTCAAAGAAAATAGACAAATCAGATCTATTCGTCTACCACATCTAGTAAAATGAAACACTCTGTACCTGTCTGTATTCTATTATTGTTATTATTATTCTAAACAACTGTGTTTTTCTCTCTTAATTTTTTGCATGGTTGATGTTACAATGTTCATAATGAGACTCTTATAAAAGTCATCCATGTGTGAGAATTTTTTTCGTTATTTTCAAATATACCTATTTTCTACTATACTCATTCTTACAATTTTTTCTTTTTTAACGTTGGTGTTGTAGTGTCAGCAGACGGTTAACGTTAAAACCGGATCGAATTGTTGATTGAAAACTGATTGTATCCGTTGATAATTGACAGTTTGAATTTCTCATCAATTTATTAATGATGATTACAATTTTTAATATGTTTTGATGATAATATTGATGATCGGCTTTTTATTTTCTATCAACACAATAAAAGCTATTTTAAAAACCCACCTACTTCACCATCATTATAAAGGGATCAAATTAGAAAATGTGCGTTTCAGCATTATAATTAACTGTTATTAGAAATAAACGGTGTATTACTAGAAGAAAAAGACGACAATCATAGGGGGACTTTTAGGACAATTTCCTTGTCTGTAGTAATACATCTGGTAAATTTCAACAGATTTGTTGTTTGTTATAGGAATTTTTTTTTGTTATAATTAAATAAAGTTGCAACACATTCTCTGATTTTGTTTGTTTGTACGAATTTGGATAAAAAGATAATTTATTATAAACTCAAGGATGATTTTGTAGTGTAATGCCTACATAGATATAGGAAAGGATGTCAATTAATTTACATCAAGTTTTTTTTTATATTGTTTATTAAATAAAATAGATCAAGGTTGTTGTTCGATTCTTTTTCTTTTCAACGAAAGAAAAGTCACGTTTACTATTCTTAATCGTCCTCAACTTTCGATTGAAATCAAACACGTATACTTACGTTTTTCTGTTAAATAATAGTATTTACTAAATATATCTAGCTGTATTAAGCGAAATGAACCACTAAGAATTAGCTGTTTTTTGAAAGAAATGTGAACCTATTATTGTAGTAATAAAAGGTTAAATAATTTTAGCTGATAAAGGTCGTAATAATGCAATTATCCGTACGTTTAGTGACGTATAGGTGAAGATATTTGTGTAACAGACAGATAATCTTTATTTTTGAATTGTTCTATACAATCAAGCGTTTGTTTTTGTTCTTGTTGTTGTTGTATTGTTTTAACTAAAATTTCATATAAATCAAAATTTCTCGTTATTGACAACAAATGTAATATCGCCCATAAAAATGCCAAATTGCGTTAGTCGTCGACAGATTTATCTCATTGAACCTATACAAATAAAAGTTGTGATATAAATAGTCTGTTTTTGATATCGTACATAGTTACAGATTTTTGCTCTCTTTTTTTAGCAGAAACAACACCGATTTGATTTCCTTTATCCCTTTGTTATTATTGGGTGATTATTTCGAATTGTATTTTATTAAAGTTAAGTCTGTTGTGTAGTATATTGATAATGGATTGCAATAATCATTGCAAAATAGATACTTTTACAAAGTGACCTTCACCTATAATTGTACATAGTAACATTTCTATCTTTGTCTTGTTCACATACAATTCTTCCCTGTATTCGTGTTTTTTTTCACCATTTTTTAACTAAATACCTTCGAGTTGCATTGTTTTTATGTTGCAATAACGTTGAACTCTCCATCTATATAACTAGTTGGCCTTTACTCGATTATTGGAAATGCATAAATAGAAAAATCTATAAAATTCCTATTATCCTACAAATCTATCCGTTTTATATTTATTATTTACATGTAGTTTAATGTATCGTATGGATACGTACTTATAATAAAATATAAACAGCTGACGGCAAACCTTTTTAGAAATCTTCAACTTTTATTAGTTATAGTAATAGTGAGCGTGTGGATGATGATAAAGAAAGACGAACTGGCAATCGATGGTGGAAGAATGTGTTTAGGGAGGCAATAAAAAAAAGTTCGCCGGCTGTCTGTTACAGCTGTTCAGTTGGTCGCTTTTTCGTCGTTGTTATTGTCATAGTTGCCGTTATCGTTATCAAAATGTACGAATTTGATTGAAGATTCATTAACGAATTGTTCGTTTTCTATCAATTTCCCCCTGGAAAAAAAACCGAATGAATCAATAAAGTAATTACAAGATTAATCATATTAAGGAAAAAACCCGGATACAAACGTATCTACCGGATATTCTTCTAGTGAAACACCAAAGTAGTTGATTCACATGATTTGTAGGAATAGAATGATTATAACGTTTATTTCATGTCGGCTAAGGTTTGTCTAAAACCACAATTTCCTTTTATCGTGTTTTTTTTTTAAAAAAATTCATTCAGTCAATAGTTAAAAAATGCCTGGATTGCTGTTTTTTCGTGTGTAATGAAATATAATTTTTATAGCTAATGTACTGTTAGAATATCTGTAATGTTACAGACAACGCACCACTAGAGCTCTTTATTTTATGTTGTTGTGTAGCGTTGTGGTATGGCGGAATTAATAAATACGGCGGCTGGCTGCCGCCATCAATTTTTAACACACACATACATATAATAATTTGCATTTCTCTTATACTGTTTCTTCTTGTTTTTGTCGGTCCGTCTTTACTGTATAGCCGCTTGTATAATTTTTTTCTTTAAAATCATTAAAAATCTACCACTAGTAGTAGAGTAACCGTAATATTGGAAATACTAGCGAAAATATCCGGAAATATGAAAGTTAATTTGTGTGCGCATCAACTAATTAGCCATCTAATTAAAACAATATTAATATACGAGTAATTTTCATGAAGTCGTCGCCTGCAGTAATAAAACCGACAACTTTGTAAATAATTCTTTTTTTTAATTCTAATTCCTGACGGTACCATCACACAAATTAAAATTGTAATTATTTATCGTTGTATATAATACAATAATCCCTCTTATAAAATTTTTATTTTCATCCAGTAAAAAAGCGCAATGAAAATGTAATTAAGACAGGTGATGTGTCTATTCGATTTTTTCTCCCATTATGCAAATTCTTCTATTGTTTCTCAACTATATTCTTTTTTTGGTTTGTGTTTTGTCGTGATGTATGTAGGTGTATTTCTTTTCTATTCATATTTGGTAGGGATTATTTAAACAACATCTACAACAACAACAACACAAGGGAATTTACTGTTCTCTATTACGAAATTAGGGCAAATCGTATAAATTAACACCTTCTCGTTGAAATCATTGTTGTATTCTTATTAAACCTTCATTTTTCTTAATACAAACATTTTTTAGAACAGTTAAGAATTATATACTTCACATGTGTATTGTGTTGATGATTTCTAAACAACTAATAATAATTTTAAAATATGGTGTATTTTTCGAGAGAACAAAAAGAAAGTTTCACCTAATTGGAACTAAACATTATTCACAAAGTTGAGTCTGGAAATGCAAATAAAATCATATGGGCCTGATTCTTCTGAATGATGGACGAAATTATCTCTTTTTTAAAAAAATTCGTTCTAAAATTTATAATAGAACGGAATAAATATTATCTCGATGTCGGTAATTCTGTTTGTCAAGCGGGTTTTTGTTTAACAAATTCAACCTTGTTTCTGTTACAATTTATTGAATTATTTAATAGATTTACGATAATAATAATAATAATATCTCCTAGTAATGGAAAATGTTGAAATTCTATTACTTCGAATAAGAATGCACAAATGCGATTAATTTTTACTAAATTAAACAACAATAATGATTGTAATATAGAAATGATAATTTTTTTAATTTTATTCTAAATAATCATAGGTACATACACATAATTAATGTTTTAATAAAAGTTGTTTACAACATAATCATGTCTAACAATGTACCGTAACATTATAATTATACATTTGGGAAATCCTTGATTGTTTATAATTAATCTAAATGTTAATTAAGATATTTTTCATCTTATTAAATTAATAAATGATTTATTTTTATCAGTAGATATACGTATTTTTTGCAATTATCTTTAAACTGTTATGTCCTAAATACAAATCATCAAGTCTCTGAATTGATCATTTCTCATCCCTATCAAGATGTTTTACACCACAATTTCTCTCTCATTCTCTAGACATATTTCCAGTATGTGTTCAACAGGTAGCCGTTACGTCTTTTAATAACATTAATACAAGTTATAGTTTCGTTAACTTGAAAAAAAAGAAAATCAAAATAGTACTAATATACCCGTATTGGTTGGAGTTTCTTACAAGTGTGCATGAGGGTAATTCGCTTTTTTTTTATTCTAAAAATCTATTTCTAATAAAGATTAATCGACCACTTGTATTTTCTAAGGCACCTGTCTTAATACTTAAAATAATAAATACCAGCATACATTTTATATTTTTTCGCTCGGAAAATGTAAAAAAAGTTAAGTGATAAATTACAATTCGTTTGGTAATAATTATAACGTGACAAGTTTAATTAATAATAATTGTCGGACATAATTGATAATTACACAACAAAATAATCATTTGTAGATAACATCGTATAGAAATTTTAAATGTTAATAGACTTTATATACAATATACGTTATAAACAATTATCCATACGTTGATATTTTCCTTTTTTTGGGTTGGAGTGTCAGGGGTAAAGTGACAAATTAATGATTTCTATCAATGAAAATCGACGAAAATATTACAGAGTTATTGTTTTATTCTATTGTTTGGAAATGTTATAACAATGGAATAATAATAATGGTAATAATAACCAAAGTGTAACCTTCAGAAAATACTGTATTGCTTGCTCAAATGCATTTCCGTACGTTTACTGACTTGATAAACAATGAAATTATCCTTGACTAGTAATGTCACTATTACTCTACCACCACTATTATATACTACTGTACTTTATGTATTCGATTTTGATTATTTCTGTCTTTTATAAATGCATTTTCAAATAAAATCTAGTTTTAATATATGTAGGTACATCAATACGATACGTAATCCAGGTGGCATCGAACTTTCCTCCTTGATTCAACAACAGCAACAACACAACAACGGCTCAAATGTTGTGCCAATGAAAGCGAGTTTTGTAATGTTTAGTCTTTCTGTTACACATTAAAAGTGCATTGGTCTCAAGATAATTCAAAATAAAAACAATAAGAAGACAACAAGTAGATTGATTGCAAATAAACTGGAAACAATTCATTATTGATTTACATTTGTTGTAGAATTTACAATTGATTGTAGAAACTAGGAATAATTAATTTCATTTTATATAAATATTGATGATTACAAAATAACAAGTTTCTATTTTAATCAAATATTTGTTGCATAGTGATGGTAGTGTTGTTATAGACTGTAATAGTGTGGTAAAGTAGTTTTGGTTCACGGATTCTTGATCAAGAATAATGCAATAAACATGAGTCTTGGGTTCTTCTCTTATTATAGTATAGAGACGCCTTATCTACTACTAGTGTGCTTTTGCATTTTATAATACATATATATATATAAAACAGATTCGAAACAACAATCCTGCACATTTTTTAATGATTCCATTGCATGTGAGCCGCCGGCTTATCTATCTGTAAAGGCGATTGAACTCTAACAATCATACAAAGTATGTACAAAAAATTATAAACGATTAAAAAAACAACATCGAAATCTATTAATATCTAATCAATTTCTTTTCCGTAATTAACATTTTTCAGTGTGCAAATATTGTGCATATTTGCACGATCTTATTGCATAAATAACGATGTATTATAGCAGTAATTCTAATCGACAACAAAGATTAATAATGGGTGGTTTTTGTAAGTGCAGCTGCTATTTTCAAACGTTACGATGATGATGATGATGACGATAATTAATAGACTTTGTAAAGAATCTTTAATAAAATTTCAACTTTATCAAGGGAAGAAATATATGTATGTATAAACTTGAGAGAGGGAGCAGATGTATAGTTATTATTTTTCAGATATTTATTACCACCTGTTTAATGAAATTTGAAACGTTATCTAATCAAGAAAATTCACCAATAAAACGTAGTATTGAAAACCCTGTATTTTCTTGAAACTTGAATTATATACTACAACACTAGGGTGGTGTCAATTCGTTTTGTTCCTAGTCCTTTTTAGATTGTTGGATTTCGTTGTGTCACGTGTTCTGTCGTTTCGTTTCGGAAATAGTTTCATCCTTTAAATGCTATTTCTGTTCTACCCTTATGACATGGAGGCAACTTGGAATGTTTACCACCTACACGATGCCATTCAGTCTTCTCTACATATTTTTGGTAGATTCAACAGACAGACAAAATGAAAACGTCAATTAAATATCAATTTTTATAAATTACAGTCTGTTCAAATTGTTGTTGCTTATATATTCCCTTAAGGGTAACATTTTCACATGATTGCATTTTAAATTGGGGTTATGTTGGTAATAAGAATAATACTATACTATATGCAAAACAGGTGCTCCTGTAAAATATCATGAATAATATAACTTGTGTGTGAGTACTTTTTCAAAAAAACAAACATAAGACCACTTGTTTGAAAACGAAACCAAAATAATAACCGTTTATCCGTCGATATTTCAATGGTTTGAAATTAAGGGTTAACGATACAATAGATAAAATTTTCGAAAGCAGGACGTCTCAGAAAAAAAAATCGAGTATTATATGTGTTTAGAATCGTTGGTGAATGCAGTAGTAGCAATGGTATATACCTACAGCAGATGTTGTAAATAGTAAGGGTGGCTAATGTGGGAGACCTTTTACACTGATTTGAACAACATCTCTACGGTGGGAGAAAAAGTTTCAATATTATACACATCCATATACGAATTTAAAACTTGTCTTTTACTCAATTTAGATATTAATTAACAGATATAACTAGTTTTATTTATTTATTTTATAATATTGTATATTAAATTGTAATTTAAAAGAAGTTGATTATTCGTCAATAGATTGTTTTCGGATATCTTTACGATTATGGCGGACTATTGCAGGTGTTTTCCCGTCTTCGTACAAGTCCCTATGTAAATTTACAGCTGTTTTTCTTTGACATTTCGATTTATGTTATTGCACAGGGTGTCTTTAAATTCCCCTTTTTATTATTTGACTCGTCCTAGTTTCGTTAAATTGTTTAAATATCAAGTGTAATTATTAAATGCGTTATTGTCATCTTTTTGTAAATAGAACTTAATTAACCTCTCTGTTATAGATCATGACACTTTTTCCTTTGTTTCTTTTATCTCTCGTAACTAATTGTTCGTGTAATTTTTGTTTCCTTCGGTTCTTTCTTGGGATTTTAGAAAGTTTATACAAGTTTCAAATTTGTTGTTGTATACTTTTAAAAACCTAGGAATTGTTTATTTGTGTATTTACAGGACGGTTGTAAAAATTCTTTCGTCTCTATTTGAAAATATGAGAATATGACAACTTATAAATTACAGCAAGTTGTAAAATTTTTATGACATTTTACAACGAGGATGAATTTTCTTGGAATTTTAACAAAATACAATATCAATTGTTCGTGTGAATATTTACAATTTTATTTGAAAACATTTTTTCTTCTATTTTCTGAATTGCTATGAGAAGAAC
This sequence comes from Mylabris variabilis, assembly GCA_037464815.1. NCBI lineage: Eukaryota > Metazoa > Arthropoda > Insecta > Coleoptera > Meloidae > Mylabris > Mylabris variabilis. Next base: position 10,448 of record JAZBGW010001185.1, read on the forward strand.
CACCACAACCACCACACTACCACCCCTCTAAATCCCTGTGTATTCATTGAGTGAACCCGAAAACTACCGAACACAGAATGTACCCTCGGCGAGCCTACTACATGGATCAATACTCGTCGATCGTACCCTGTTTGAAATGTTAGAAGAATACATCGAATAGGTACGAAAAAACTTGGTTTGCAGAAAACTGAAATAGTTATAACGTGTTATTAATTTATTTAAGTTGATGTAAATATTAAATATTCATGGTAAAGTTTGATTTTTCATTCATTATTTAAATATATAACGAAACAACCCTTGTGCGCGAGATCAAAAGGGTATAACACAACGATGCCCTAAGGGATTTTATTTATTTATTTTCTTTTTCTAGAGACTTTATTTTTAATTAATTCATCTGTTGTTCTTTTATAGAACATCCACCCTGTTTTCGTTTTTTTGTCGTTAATTTTAAATTGAATACCTAAATCTACAATTATTTGATTATTATGAAATAGTATTGAAATACTTAATTTTGACAAGCTTGGATGGATGTGTTGCGGCATCGATATAAAATGGTAGTGAGATGGAAAAATCAAGTGCACAATTCTATCGACTATTTTTTTTCTTTTTCGTCCTTTTACTGTTCCCCCTCTAATCACTGTTCTGACTGATATAGTGAGCCAAGAACTTTGTAAGGGATCTTTTCCATCATTCGATGACAATGCAGTTTATTTTGAGTTGTAACGGATGAGAGAAAGAAGAGAGAAGTAGGTGGATTGTCGTAATAGTAGTAGTGGAGGTCGAGGGGTCGTTTATGGTTGGTTTTTAGCATGGCTATACCAAACTTATTTACTCACACACACGCGTAAAAGTTTAAGAAAACCGGCCACATGTCCCAGCAATGAACGTTGCAGATGTACACATGATGTTTGTTACGTAACGACCAATTATCAACTTGGCACGCTCCATAAGTTGTATGTGTAATATTATCAATAACAACAATAACATCACTATAATTATACCAACATTAATGTTTTTACAATTGTTTGCAATAAAAGTTCACAATGTAGATACACATAAAAATACCGAAAAGGTAGCATTGTAAAAATTATATTTTTATTATTATCGCTAACATCTAAAATATCGATTAATTGCCATCCATATCGGGATTAATTTTAAAGTAAAATGTATTTTAATGATTTATTTGCTTAATTGTTCAAATACAAATCTTGTTTGATCTTTTTTTGAAGAAACGTTGTGGTCGTTTGGTCTCGGGACACATACAATTGATTATCGCGTGAGATAATATGTTGTGATATGAAACCGGCCGGAACTCGTATCGTTGAGGGTGTTAAGTGTACACTTCCGGATAACTACACCTGATATTATGCGTTTTGGGTCCGTCCCCATAGTTTCTTATAACGTTTTAAAATTCCATCCCCCTTGTTGGCAAATTAATTCCACATTTGAATAAATCAGTATCACATATGGATTTATACTTTACGTGATTGTTGTATGTAGTATCGCTAGAAATAGAATAATGAGTTGATCTTCATCTGTAAAGTTTTTTTTTTTGGTAACAAAAAGTAATTAGAGTGGGGGGTGATTTTTATAAATAAGCGATATTTAGTGGTGTCCGTTCATTTGATGATAATACTTCATCTAGTCACGTACCCTGGACGATATAAAGAAAATCAATTATTTTGTTTAAGTAAGCGAAAATTTGCGGATAGAATGAAAAGAAAACTGTAAGTTTTTTTTGTTTATTATTACCCTAATTTATACGATTATTACTGATGGACTAAGCGATAGCGTTTATAGGTTTAAACCAGAATTTTGCCAAATTTTCTCAGCAAAAAAATTATTATAAGTCTATTGACCCCTTCGCGTTTTTGTAACTAATCCAAAGTTAAAATTATTATTTCTTACAATTAACAATTCAAGTACGCAGGAGGGAATTTGTTATTTTATAAAAATAATCTCAGCAGTGGTCTTTATTTAAAATGTTTTGAATGTCTATAATTATAGAATGAATGAATGAATGAGAATAGTGATGGTTTGTGGGTGGTGAAATTTAGTCAAAACATCGAGAGAAAAACACGCCTGTTTATTGCGAAAGTTTTATACTCAATTTGAAATACTTGCGTAAAATAAATATGAAATCGGAATTTTTCATTAAAGAAAACGAAAGAAATAACAAAAAATAGTAGCGGTGACAGGCAGCGGAAATGCTGTTGTGGCATATTATAGGAGCACGTGCCACAAAAATAATGTCGAATATGACGACCACATCAGGATGCTGTTAGAAACCGCAATTGTGAATTGAAAATTAACACGTATAAAAAAACAGTAATAATATTTTGATAGATGTATTAAAATTGAAACGAAAAAAAACAGCTGATGAGTGTTGATATTAATTAACATGAAGACAACCATCTGGTTGAATTAACATAATTTATGATAGTGTTGTTTCACTTGTTTCACTCATTATAAAAATTGATATAAATCAATAGTTGGCAAAGATAGTAGATTTTATTTATTTTGAAATATAGAAAGAAGAATAAAATTAAAATGTTCTTTTTATCAAATTCTCTTTCACAACTACATCTATGCAATAGAGAAAATATTGAATTTATCTTATCTTAAATTATTGAATTACAACCCATCGGTTTTGGGAATTCAACCGTCTATTGTTACGATTATCGTCGAACAAAAACTTAAAGGAATATAAACATAATACACCCTCGTTTTGATTTCTTTATTTAGAAAAGTTCAATAGAAACTACCATGATTTTTTAATCTCTGTTCTAGAATTCTAATATTAAAAATTATCGTACAAATAAGCCAGAAATTGTCTCTATATTTTCTTGGATTCCGTAATTTCCTCCACAAAAACGATGAATGTAGTGTTTTTTTTATTTTATTATTTATTGGTTTGCCATTCAGAAACGATTACTACCCACCTACCTGTATATCTATGGATTGTCGTATTCGTCCTTATAAAATATCTAATTTTCGTTCATATTAACATAATTAAAAGATGTGAATAATTTATAATTGTAAAAAAAAACTATAAATAATGAACTTGAATTTGTTGGCCTTGGCCTGGCACGTTCACCTCTTTCTTTCTCTCGATTTCAGTGTGTGATGACGACGTGCCCGTGTTGTTGTTGTTGTTATTGTTGTTGTTGCATTCTGTGGGTTACTTGGTCTGCATATTAGGCAATCCTACCTATTTTTCATTCGATAATCTCTGAAAATCTCATCTGGCAAATAAATAAACTTTCACCATTTTCCACACATCGTTGCTATTTTTGTAGATATAAAAGATTATAAAAGAATCATGGTAAATTATTGTTGTGATTTTGTCTGTCGGTCGAAAAATTCTAAACCAGTTTACCTGACGGACGAACATAAGGCCTCCTGAAGAGATTTGTATATAATGACGAAAAATACGATAATTTCTATTTCGTTCATAGACGAATTTAACAGTTAAATCCGCTATTGTATGTACATACAAGATATTGAAAATGGTCGATTCTATGAAACTCCTATTAGTTGACGAGCATTCCGAAAAACATTTGAAGGATTTATAGGGTAGTTCCTAGGGACCATTTTAACAAAATTAAAACCTTGTAGCTTATTTGGAAGTTAGTCAAAAAACGTTCGTTTCTGACAATGTTACCATTTTCAAAAACTTGCTACACACTTAAAATGACTCAAGGATTCGCTTAACATTGATTTTTTCGTTTTTCTAACGCATTCTGGAACAGGTAGAAATGTTTCCAATTTTTTGAAGAATGCAGTTGAGTAAAACGAAAAAAAACAACAATGTTGGGAGAGTTTTCGAGCCATTCTTAGTCGTTTTATGTGTTCAGCTCATTTTGAAAATTGTGATCTCGTCCAGAACGAGTGTGTTTAACCAACTTCGAAATGAGCTATCGGAATTTCATAGAATCAACACCCTGTATGTATTTGAGGGGTGTTCGAAATTCATCAGGAAACGAAAATCGTTTTACATGTTTGGCTAGTTCTTGAAAATTGCGATCTTGTTCAAAAAGAGCGCTTTTTTGACCAATTTCCAAATGCAAGGCCTGTGAAGAGGAGGATGAAACTTCCCTTCATATTTTATGCTACTGTGAGGCCTTAAAGGATCTCAGAGCATGGTACCTGGGAGGGTAATTAATATATCCCTCCCGGTGAAGTAAAAAGCACTCCCTTAAGCAGTATCCTGGACTTTATTAAAGAAACGGGCCTACTAGGGGAAGACTTTTAACCCAAATCAGGCGTGTTGACGAGCGTACAAAAGGCCTTAATGGCCGAGGTACAGTGGAGCACGAACCACGGCTCGGATGGGAGGGTCTGAAAAAAGACCTCATACAAAAAGAATAAAAGTAATAATAATGTGTTCAGCTCATTTTTGAAAACTGTAATCTCGTCCACAACGAGTGTGTTTGACCAACTTAAAAATGAGCTACCTCCCTACAAATCCTTATATATTTGTCAAATTGCTCGTCATCTAATCGGAATCTCATAGAATCACCACCTTGTACATATTTGAGGGGTTTTCGAAATTCATCAGGGAACGAAAATCGTTTTTTGGGTAGTTTTTGAAAATTGCACTATTGTCCAAAACGCGCGTTTTTTGACCAACTTCCAAATTAGCTACGATGTTGTAATTTTGCTGGTCTCCAATGACCCTCCCCTACAAATCCTTAAAATATTTTTTAAATCGCTTGTCAACCAATAAGAGTTTTAAAAAATCGACAGCCTGTATATGAATAAGGAACGTGTTTGTAATAATAGTCATCGTATTTATTTACAAATAAAACGTCTTTTCCTTGTTCAATTCTAATCGGATTAGATTATGATGACCTTAACTCTATAGCTGGTAGAATTTAAACTTTGATACTTTCATCAATCCTATATGTATGATTACAAATTGATGCATAATTCTCTTTATTGTTGCGTACCCTATATTGATTGCATTGATGTACTGTTGTTACACACTAATTTAAAGATAAATTGCATGATGATTCATAGTGTTCTCTATTCTAACAATGAAAAATAAAGTTAACACTAATCTCTCCACATACCATCATTTTCACATAAATGTGACCGACTCTTGAGCAAGTAATATAATGTTTTTCAGTTCGTGTAAATCAGGCTGTTTCTCTTGAGGGTAAACATATGGATAAGTGGAAATTTCCACGATACAAAATGGCACCAATACCCCCCTATTGTCTGATTAAATATATCTTTTTCAAAGTCTGATTTGTGACAATTCTGTTATATTGTTGCGAGTGCCCTATAAAGCCTATTTTACACAGCCCCACAAAAAGGTGGTCACATTTATGTGAAGGTGATGGTACATCCAATTCATTTTAAAATATTTTTGCAATACCAAGCATATCCTATCCTAGTAAATTTCATTATTTTCTTTGTTTTAAATTTATGTTCTGTTTTCTGTCTATTTTATAAAATGAATATACACATAGGCAGATACACGCAATCATCACTCCCTAGGTGCACAAAGATGAATGATCAACCACATCATACATACATGTATTAGATAATAAACAATTTTAATAAATAATGATCGTGCATTTCTATACTATACATATGTATTTATTCACTATAATATAAATAAGCATGCTTGTTATGTATTACAGTATTGTATGTATGTATATAAAACAGTGTGATGGTCTAACAGCCACGCCCTCGTTACGGTAATACTACTTCCACCCACGCACTTCCGGTTCATCGGAACTAGTCACGTGATACTTGTAAAACATTACACTTGTTTATTTTTCTTATCATTTTCAATATTTTCATTTAAAAAATCATAATCTATCGATAGATTTCTATGTGTAGTACGAAATAATTGTGGTTTTCTACAATTTCATCAAGAAAATTACGTCTCGATATGTAGATGTAGAGATTATATAACACATTGGAGTATATTTTAACACAATAGCAGTAGCTGGTAGTCGATTTGGATGCTGTATATTCAATGATTTGTTAGAGAGTATCGTAGGTTGAGTTGTTGTTGTTCTTTTTTGTTGGTCTACCTACAAGACTGTGTTATTAGCTATTTTATGAGAAACTGGTAACAAAATGGGAGATTTTTAGGACTTTGACACAGTCTATAAATTGTTTGTAATAGAGAGACAAAGAAGCAAACACAGATGATGATTACTATTATTATTGGGGTGTTGGATTGTTTCAAATCTGGCAATCGGTTATTAAATATTTACTTTTTCTTGTAATAATTTAATGAGATTGGTTGTAATTTTTTTGTTTTAAATCTTATGAAATCCTACTGTAAGTTGTGGGTGGATTGATTAGAGATATTCATTCGGGTTTTCGATTGTTGGTTGGGACGAGTCGCCAATGAATCCATTGAGGCGGTACTGTGCTTTCAGCTGATTGGTTGTCATACGAGTCGTTATTGTGTGCTGTAAATGGACTTTTGCGCTTTACGAATCCACGTTTTCAGTTTACAATAAAGGAGGAATAGAAAACTGACCAAATTGGCATTGTTAGTTGTCTTCTACAACGTTTTTTCTTTCTTTCAATATTTATTCATTCATTCATT
>JAZBGW010001186.1:0-16396 GCA_037464815.1 Mylabris variabilis
CTATCTACAACTATCAGGAAGGGCGCCACTTATGAGACACGGTGTATACGTTGATTTAAGAGATTGACTAATGTAATGAAATTAGTTCACAACAGATTTAGTAATAAACAATTTGACACTGGTACTGAAATATTGCAAGTAGAAGATATTTGTTGAAAAATTACCTGTAGAAGATCGATCTTTTTGCAGATTTTTTTTTTATAAAACATGATTGTTGCAAGTGACGAATTTCTAAAAGTATTACAGTGGCAAGTGGCAGTATTTCAGTATCCGTGTCTACAGTTTTTCAAAGTGTGGCTCACATATTGTTTTCAGTTGTATTTAAGAATAGTCAATTTTATTTCAGAAACCATCAGCTGTACTTCAGATCAGTAAAAATGTTGTATTCCGCTGTCACCAGGGCACCTCTTTTTCTATGTGGAAGGTCCGTGACTACACTTTAGTTTGTTTGCTTTTTGCAATTCTATCTCTAGGAGCTGTGGTGCAGCTCCTTATACAGTGTGTCCACGGATCGAGTTGACGAAAGGTGTGATTTTTCGTAAATTTTTGAGTAGCAATTTCATATTTGGGGAATAACTCCTGTTTGGTCTAAAACTTGCTTTCAATACACTTCTGATATTTCAAAATCTAGTAGGGCCTTACTATTTAGCAAAATCTTTTTCAGCAACGGGTAAAGTACCCTTTCCGTTCGTTATATGGAAAAATATTAGGGGTATTCATGTCACTTCGTAAATCCGTCGTAAACCGCGTATTCGTATTTCTTAAATTTCGTAGACATTTCCGATATCGTAAACAAAGTACCATAGATACGACGTTACGAAGCTAGAAAGCGTCGTAACGTCGTAAATGATATTTGACAGACAATTTGACAATTGCTTACGAAAAGTGACTTACGACGAACATAGAATTGGTGGTCGCTCATGTCAAGTGAATTACGAAAATACGCAAAATAATACGAAGCTACAAAGTACGAAATTGACATGAATACCCCTATTATTGAGAAAAATTGTGTAGAATGAAAAATTCTAGAGTTATGCCAATTTTCAGCATGTTCGGAGTACTTTGATAGAACCCAAATTTTGCGAACGTTATTTCAGGCAAAGTATTATTTTTCATTTACAGTACGCCAATGTGTTACTAAGATAAGTTGATTATAACAGAAAGTTGTCGAGCTATACAAATTTTTAGAATAATTAGTCTACTTTGCTAATCATAATAGATCTGACAATAAATGAACTTTGTTTCATATTAATTTTGTTGAAAATAAAAATTAATGATACTCTTTAAATAATTTGTTTTCTTAATTTTATAATGCTTGAAGATTTTTATGATATTATTAGATGCTGTATGCTCCTAAAGAACATATTTTTATTGTCAGATCTATGACGATTAGCAAAGTAGGCTAATCATTCTAAAAATTTGTATAGGCGTGCTGTAAATGAAAAGTAAACTTGCTCTCAAATAAAATTAGCAAAAATTGGGTTTTATCAAAATACTCCGATCATTATGAAAATTGCCATAATTCCATAATTTTTTATTCTACACAACTTTTCACGATAACATTTTTCCATATAACGAGCGGAAAGGGTACTTTGCCAGTTGCTGAACGAGATTTTGCTTAATAGTAAAGCCCTACTAGATCTTGAAAAATCAGAAGTGTATTGAAAACAAGATTCAGACCGAGCAGGAGTAATTGCCCAAATATGAAATTGCTACTCAAAAATTTACGAAAAATCACACACCTATCGTCATCTCGATCCGTGGAGACACCACTGTATAGTCCTAAAATGGCGATGCTGAGAGGTTGCAATTTTGATTTGAAAATTCTATAGTATAGCATTTGAAGACGTTCTGTATTTTGTTTATCTTAAATACAATTTGTTTATATTAGGAAGATTTCTCTTTACGTTAGAGAATTCACGAAAATTCTTGAAAATATTCCATTTTAGGATTTGAAATTAACGTTTAAAATTTTTGGGCCCTCAACAATGGATTTCTGAAATCTTAAGTTGTACTTTAGATTAGTAAATTATTATACACGTACGAAGTAAGTTTTTATGGTAACTCCCATTATTTGTCGAGTGATTCTAAAAATATTTTAAGGATTTATAGAGAAGTCCCTGAAGATCAATTCAGCAAAATTATAACCTCGTAGCGCCGTTGGTCAGAAAACGCTCGTTTCCAACGATGTCGACAATTTCAAAAACACGCAAAACAGTTAAGAATGACTTCGAAATCCTCCCAACATTGATTTTTTTCGTTTTTCTCTATTTTATTCTGGAACAGGTGGAAATATTTCGCATTTTGTCTAGAATGCAATGGAGAAAAACGAAAAAAATCAATGTTCGGAGGATCTAGGAGTCATTCTTAGTCGTTTTGCGTTATTAACTCGTTTTTGAAAATTGCGATCCTGTCTCCAAAACGAACGTTTTTAACCTACTGTCAAATTTCCTACGAGGTTCTAATTTTGCTAAAACAATGTCCAGGTAGCCCTCTAAAGATTCTTAATTTTTTATTCAAACGAGATTTTGAAGACGGTTGGATTCAAGCGAAATCTATATCGTAAATTATTTCTCTGTAGTTTTAACAACATTATTTTATTACCTATGTATACAGGGTGTCCCATATTTCCTCCTAAGCGACAGACAGGGGATGAAATTCTAAGATGAAAAGTCCCATATCATCTTGTTATCTGACACACAGTTAATTACTAATTAATTAAACTAAATAGCCAATCAGGTACTCTCTTAGTTTGAACGGCTGTCGCGCCAGCTTGCTAATTGGTCCGCTTCCCACGTTTCACCGTCAAGACTCTTTCCTTCTCTCCTTTTATTGCTGTAGTGAGCTCTTGATTGGTTACATGATTTAATTAATAACTAATTACCTGTGCGCCAGATAACAAAATGATATAGGACTTTTCGTTTCAGAATTTCATCACCTATCTACTCCTTAGGATGAAATGCGCGACTTACGGGACACCTGTATCTACCATTATGTTGCTCTAAATAAAAGTAGACGATTCGTATCAAACTCTCTTATTAATTGACAAATGATTTGAAAATTCAATGATTTATAGAAGGGTACCTAGAAATCATTTTAGCAAATTTAAAACCTCGTAGCTCATTTAGACGTCTGTGAAAAAAACCCGCTCGTTTTGAAAAACGAGCTAAACACGTAAAACGACGAAGAATGGCTCAAAAACACCTTGCTAATTAATCTGTTACTTTCTGAACTACAGTTGGAAAATGTTTACAACTGAATCAATTGTGGACTAATTTTATTATTTTAGTTAGTCTCTTAAATCACCTTACAGACTATAAATTCGATGAACTACGCAGAAAAAGAAGACAATTTGTTTGTTTATCTTTCTAGATGTGGATTTTGTGCGTGATGTTTTTGCTCCTAGCTTTATTATTCTAGACAAAAACGTCATAAAAACTGAATTTAAATTTCTTAGAATATTTCGAAACTACTTCTAAAATCAATAACGCCCTACCATATTCCATAAATAATAAGTTTTATTTGAAAAACATTAACAATTAATATCCGTCGTTTGTATTCATCCTTTTTTTTGTAACCGATAGAAATGTCCAGGGTAAAATAAATATCATGTTGTAGAAATCATAAACGGCCATTTTCTTTAAATATCGACAATTTCGTTGCCCTTGATCGCCGTCCCCTCTAGGCCAACAACTGTCCCAGATGCAGATCGCTTTTTGTTTGGGTATACCTCTTTTCAAATTTGACATTGAGTAAACTTGCCCTCGAGATCTTATGTACGTTATCAACCTTTTAGAATGTTTATTGTATCTACAGGATAATTGAAGAGGATGGGTTATTGAATGTATAAGAAGTTCTAATTGATGAAATTTGGTATATAGCCGTTATGTTCCCTGAACTTTCTCTAGAAATTATTTTCGTTGTTCTAGAAACCCTCGTTATATGAGGTAGTGCACCCTACTCGCTTATTTTAAAATCGAAGGAGAATTTGATATGTTGAAATTTGGAATAATAAGTAATTACAATGTCTTCATTCAGTACGTTTACACCTCAGTTACCTATACTGGTGACTTAGTTAACAACGCTTTAAAAACGATGTAAACCAAGCCTCGTGTTGTATTGACACAATTATAGTCAGAAACCGTAGTTGAGCTTAAAATTAACACAATTATTGTCGATGTATCGTGTTTTTGTTACATGTGTTGTGTGTCTTGAAGGCGATATCATCGTGGGTAATTTGTAACTTGTTATTATTTATTATTTTTAAATATTTAATTATCTGAAACTACAGTTTGCCACCGTATCAAATGTTTATGGCTATCTTAAAAATAAACCACAAGCTGACTTGGCTACAGTTATCTTAACAACGATGTATCTAACAGCTACGAGTTAGCTTGTTTAGTTAAGTTCGCAATGTAAACTTACTGATTGTAGTTTCGATTTTATAAATTATTTTTAATGCGGATATTCACAAATGATATTTTTCAACCGATTTACATAATACATACTTCAGATATGTTTTTGAAACCATAATATACATAACCTTCCTCCCCTACTTATCTAGGTTTAATGTTGATGTTTTCTATGTAATGAGACTAATGATAAGAAACATAATACCGGGTCATTCATGTAAAACGAAAAGTTCTTATAATTAATGGCAATTACTTAACGAGCGATTTGAAAAATGTTGCGGTCGGGCGGGGACAATTTTGGCGAAATTAGGGCCTTGTAGCTTATTAGGAGAAGACGCGTTGTTGCCACGGTGTCGCAATTTTCACTAACGGGCTATACCCGCCAAAGGACTAAGAATGATTAATCGTTTTTCATCACTGGACCCTCGCGAAAATGGGAACACTGATTTTTCGACATCCTTATGTAAAATCAAATTAAAACGAGGATAAGACTAGTTTTCAAGAAGACATCGATAGCATTACTCATAATCAGAGTAGTAGTGCAAATTTACTAAAAATTACTAGCTGCCATCATTGGCATTTGCCTCATTTTTCACTTTTCTGAAAATTGTGCAAATGTATACTTTCAATAAATAATGAACTGTAAATTCTGAAAAAGCCCCTTTGGAAATTTTTCTGGTGACGCCCCTGTCTGTCATAAATCTTTACATTGCTTATCTATCGCGCCTCGCTTAGGTAATTCTTTTCAAACAAATTCTGTTAATTTCACATTTTTATTTTATTAGAATTATCAGTGGAGAAGTTCGATCAAATGTACTAAAACTATCAATAATGTAGTCAACACGAGCACGGGTGTCCAATGTAAACAGGTGAAAATACCGAAAATCATTAAAAAACGTATCCAAATCAGACAATTTTTAAGAATAAATGTGCATTTAAAAAAAAAGTTATTTCCCCAGGCCAATACACAGGTGACCAACTTGACAGCTTTCACTGTATGTAATTAGCCGAATTAGACACGCCACTGTGTAAGTCGATAGTTAATTTAAGAGAATCTTTAATTGATAAAATTTAATAAAGATTGATAAAATTTAATAAAATAATAAATATGATCAAAAAAGAAATAATTTTGAATTAATTGTGGAAATAGTAATATTGTAGTAGAATTAATTTTTTTTTACAAAACCAAGTCTTGGAAAACGAAATTCATGTCAATTTTTGTTAATTCGTATATTTTTTATCAAATTTAGGACTATTTAAAGCTTCAAATGTAGTTGTGTTTATAATTTATAAAGAAACGCCGAAGCGTCCTCTATTGACAACTACTTTAAAAATCTTCATATAAAACCTAACCTAAAATTTAGATTATTTTATTAAATTATAAATTACGCATTACATATTTCATTCAAGATTAAATAATGGAACCACGTGGAAGAGGCCGTGGACTTGGCCGTGGCCGAGGTCAACAACAACAACAACAGCAACAACAAACTGGAAGTCGTGGTAATGGGGGTGGTGGTGATGGACGGTATCGTCCTGGTCCTTCGGGTCGACAACAACCACAACCACCTGCAGCAGCACCGCCGGCACAACAACAACAACAACAACAACAGCCACAACCTAGTGCTTGGGGACAAGCACAAGCATGGCCCCGAGCAGCTGGACCATCTCAAGCTCCACAGCAGCAACAATCAGCACCTGTATTAAGAAATTTTATTTTTTATGTATAATTGTATTATCATTATATTATTTTTTATAGGTAGCTGGACGTGGTGCTACAGTAAGAAGTGAAGGGGGAGCTGTACGTGGCGAAGGGGCTGGACAATTGGCTGAAAGTAGAGCAATTCGTGGACGGGTTGTAAATCGCGAAATCATATATACAAAACCAGCAACTTGCACCACAAAAAAAGGTTTGTTTTGTCTTATAACAGAAGCAACATTTTGAAAAAATCTTTTTGTTTTAAAACAGGAAGCACTGGCGAACCGATTGTCGTACAATCGAACTATTTAACTTTTATGCATACTGGACAATGGTGCTTATATCAATATCGGGTCGATTTTGCACCGGATATAGATAAAACCAGTGATCGAAGAGCTTTAGTGCGAACAGCTGTTAAAGACCTTATTAAAGGTGGATATCTTTTCGATGGTTCTGTTTTATATTGCCCATTGAAACTGAATCCTGATGTAATTGAATTGTTTGCACAAACACCAAGTAAGTTTTCTTTCCGTTATCTTAAATCTTATTTATTAATTGTCGGTAATTTTTGTAGGCAATGAGAATATTAGAATTACTATAAAACTGGTTGGAGATGTTTCACAGGGAGATTTTCATTATTTGCAAATTTTCAATATTATTATGAGAAAATGTTTAAAACTTATGGACCTTCAACAAGTCGGTAGATATTTCTATCTACCCCAATCGAAGGTAAAAACAATTCATGTTTTATACATAAGTTACAATATTTTTTTTAAATTTTTATACATTAAAGGAACATTTACATGAACATAAATTACAAGTTTGGCCTGGGTTCTTTACATCGATTCGCCAACATGAAAAAGAGATATTATTAAATGTTGATCTACAATCCAAAGTGATGAGAACTGATACAGTTTATGATATGCTGGTCGAGTGTCAATCTGGTAATATAAGAAGAGAATTTCAATCAAAGATTATTGGTGGGGTCGTATTGACTGTTTATAATAATAAAACATACAGAATTGACGATGTCGATTTCAATTCAACACCAATGTCAACCTTTACAAAAGCGGACGGTTCCCAAATTTCTTATATGCAATATTTTAAAGATGTAATAATAATATTATTCGTTTTATTTAGTTGTTTTAATATTTTTCTTTGGCATTTTCAGAGATATAATTGCGTTATACGAAATAAGGATCAACCAATGTTGATATCACGTAGAAAGGCACGTGAAATTCGTTCTGGTAATATGAATGAGACTGTCTATCTTGTACCAGAATTGTGTCTATTGACTGGCCTTAGTGAAAAACAACGAGAAAATTTCCAATTGATGAAAGCTTTAGCTGCTCACACTCGTATCGGACCTGGTGATAGATTACAGAAATTACAAAATTTCGCCAATAAACTAGAAAAGAAACCTGAAATTATGCAAGAAATTCAACGATGGGATTTAAAAGTTGCTAGCAATTTGGTACAAATTAATGCTCGTATATTACCAAGAGAACATATATTAGCTGGAAGGCATGCGAAATTCTCATCGGGTGCTGAAGCGGATTGGACACGTGATTTGAGAAGTAATTCAATGTTTTTCAATGGTACAATCGATAAATTAGTTGTGGTTGTACCGAATAGAATAAGGTTTTTATTTTTCAAATATTTGATTTATGTTTAAAAAAATGTTTTATTCAGGCGCGGTGCTGAGGAATTTATGAATGCTCTCAAAAGAGCGGCTCAGGGTATGAATTGGCCTATAAGACATTATGAAGTTATTGAATTAAGTGATGATCGTGCAAGTTCATATGTAGAACGTATTGATCAAACTATAACAAAATATAGTCCTCATTTAATCCTTGTTGCATTACCAAATACCTCAAATGATCGTTACTCTGCTGTAAAGAAGAAATGCTCAGTTGATAGAGGTATACCAACACAGATGATTACTGCCAGAAGTTTAACATCAAAAGGTGTAATGTCGATTGCTACAAAAGTTGCTATACAAATGAATTGTAAAGTTGGTGGTGCACCATGGACGGTTAATGTTCCATTAAGTGGTTTAATGATGGTTGGTTATGATGTATGTCGAGATACTGCAAATAAAAAATTAAGTTTCTGTGGAATGGTCGCTACATTAGATCGACATTTAACACGTTGTTTTAATGCCGCTGTACAACATGAAGCCGAAGAAGAATTAAGTTCAAATATTGCACAATTTTTATTGATGGCTTGTAAAAGATATCAAAAAGTCAATGGTTCTTATCCAGAACGAATTGTAATTTATCGTGATGGTGTTGGTGAAGGTCAATTGAATTATGTTATTAATCATGAAGTTACAAATATTAAAAAAATATTACAATCTGAAATTTATAATAATCAAGAACCGAAATTTGCTTTTATTGTTGTTTCAAAACGTATCAATACCAGATTTTTCCACAATAAAGCCAATCCACCACCGGGAACAGTTGTGGACGATGTCGTTACACTACCTCATAGGTAAATTTTTTTTTGCACTTTCGGAACTAAGGTATCACTTTCAATCCTGATTCATTATTCCCTCGAGATATAATGAAAAATAAATAAATATATGTATCTGTAGCAACAAATGTCAAAAAAATCTCAATCGAAAATTTTGAATTTAATTCCTGAATATTTCCGAAACTGTAAAAAATAGCGTATTTAACTAGAGACAGTGTTTTCTTTCACCCCCCGAGTGGGTAATAAACTTCCACTCTCGGGACGAAATACCACAGTTTAGTCCGTCGTTATATAATATACTATACAGTAATTTATTCAGTTACTAATTGTATTTTTTTTTCGTTTCTAGATACGATTTTTACATTGTTTCACAATGTGTCCGCCAAGGAACTGTTACACCAACGAGTTACAACGTGATTCATGATTCATTAAATTTAAGCGCAGACAGATTACAAATTTTGACATATAAAGCTACTCATATGTACTTCAATTGGTCTGGTACTGTACGTGTGCCAGCAGTATGTCAAAATGCCCATAAGTTGGCATTCTTGACATCTCAATCTTTACATAGACCAGCAAATCAAGCCTTGTCTGATGTTTTGCACTTTTTATAAATGCAGTTTCAATTATCAATAATCATTCCTATTTTTCTATTACATTTATATTTGATAGAATTTTTTTTGTTTTTTGAAAGATTGCAAAGGTTCTTTGCAGACAAATTTTTGCATCTTTTTTTCATACTTTAGAGAGTTAAGATTTTTTTCGTTCAAAGTATTGGTAAGTTTTTTTCTAACGTTGTTTCCTTTTATTAGTATAGAAGTATGTTAAATTTTTTGTATTGCGACAAATAAAATGTTTCTAATAACGTATGTTTTATTTATTTTCTTTCCAGTCTAAAAGTTTATTAAATTCAATTTCAGCAGTTTCGGATGCTTTACAGGATCCCAAAAGAATCTGAAATGTTGATAAATAGAAATCTATTGTACAGTGTATTGTAACACGGTATTTCTTGCAATTGACTGTGACGTAGTGTCGTAGTTTGATTCGGATACTTTAAAAATACATTAACAAACTTCAAATGTGAATCAAGTTCGATACTACGTTATCAGAAGCACGGCCAACTTCAAGAGGAAATACAGTGGTACACCCGATATATGAGTAAAATACTTTTTGACGTTTCAAATTATCGATAAGTTGTACTTGTTTTTTACAGCATTTTAATAATTCATTCTTATGCTTTTGAGATACTTTAAGATTATTTGTTAATTCATCAATGATCTTTTTATGGTTGTCTTGAAGTTCCTGGAAATAGAAATTAATATGACGCAAAAACTTGAATAAAGTATACTTTTTCTGATGATCTTGCTAATTTCAATGCATTCTTGTTTTTCTCATTCTCCTGGCTAATTCTGTTCAGTTTATCATCGAGAATCTTGACATCATTAACTGTTTTGTTCAATTCAGTTCGTAATTGTTCATTTTCTTTCTTTAATAATGCATTTTCGCCGTCTTTTACTTGTAATTTATTGTTTAATTGTTCGATTTGTTTCTCTAATCGACTATTTTGATTCTTCTCTGCCGTATATTGAAAGAACCATTTCTCTTTATCATCGCTTAATTGTTTGTTAGTTTTTTGTAATTTGTTCAATTCTTCGATTTTACACTTCAAATCGATTTGAATCTTATTCAATTCTTGTTGGTTGGCCTTCAATTTTGCTTTGTAGAAGTGGATCATACCTTTTGGGCCCATTTCATTGACACTATTTGGTAGAGACAAATCAACCGTGGAGACTTCCGTGCTGGTGTTATCGAAATCAAACGATGATGGCAAAGAATCTTGGATTTTCTAAAAAATTATTGTAGAAATTGTAAATACAGATTAAGCTCATCTGACCTTAACATTGTCGACTTTTTCGAGTAGAAGTTTCGTTTGTATCTCCAATTGTTCATTTTCTTTTCGATATTGCTGTTCTTTGCGTAACAAATCGTCCTCCATTATGTTTACTATAACTTTGAGGTTGCTAGGGTTTCTCTTAACAAACAAACAACACATTTCGATTTTTTTTTATTGAAAAATAATCAAGTTTTCAGTACAGGTATAAAAAGTTATAATCGTATAGTCATATTGAAAATTAATTGAATTCAACGATATATTCCACAAAATATTCCAAAGAATTAGCTGGTGTAATATTATCCTGATGTTGATTGTCGGTTAAAACTTGTACAACGACGATAATATCGTTTGGAGAATGTAGCGGAACATTCCTGGTGAATTGCAAATAGCCGAGATTGCACCGTCTCGGATCCAAATTATATTTTATTACTTCATCTTTATAACGACGGGATACTTTTATAAAACGCCGGACCTGGAAGAAACCGATTATTGCTCATTCAAACAAAAACAACACAAAATCTTACCTTATAGTAACGACTATTATTGCTAGCAATTAGCAATTGGCCGCGGATAAGAAATTGTCCAAAACTGTACACGTTTTGAACTCTTGTGATCGTAGCTATATTATTAACGCCCAATTGTTGTTTTAACTCTCTGTATTCATTAGTATAAGCGCCTACAATCACATTATTATTATATGGAGATTGCCACGTATTAGGCAGATAATCTTCAATCATATCAGAAATTGATGACATTTTTCTTCTTAATCGATCTTTCCACAATCAAAACTTACACAAACGTACACTAAACAACCGATTATTGCAAACAATAAACCTTATCTAAACACCAGTAATTCCCCCATTTTCTAAATTTCCATTGGCCGATTTCTAGTTGATTTCGTAGCCTACAGTTGGCAGCAATGAAGCGCGCGTAATTTAAACACATATCAACTATAATTTTTTATTGTCACATCAAAATTAATCAAATCATCAATTATTAAACAATAATAGAATTTAATTTGCTTGATTTTCACAAATAGAATGCTCTACTTTTGAATTTTCGGCAATTCGTTAACTTCCTCGTGTCGTTGTAATTCTTTAATTGCTTTTCTACATTCTTTTTGTAATCTAGCAATTTGTATTTCCTTTACTTCGATAGATTTTTGAATCGTCTTTATAAGGTCTTCATTTTTTAATAATTCTTTAGTTTGATCACTTAACGACAAATTTGCACTACCATTCAGTCCATGTAGATCCTTTAATAGGACAGCTTTCAATTCAATTTCTTGTTGTAAACGTTCACGTTCAATTTGTAATAATTGCAAATCAACAGGATGGATATCTTCACCGATTTGTTCTTTTTGTTTAACTAATAATGAAACCTTCTTGTATTGTTTCTTTAATGAACCAACATATAAACGTATCTTATCAGTTTCGATTATAATTCTTCGTATAGTATTTTGGATGAAAGTTACAAATTTCTCCATTGGGATTTGTTTAATTGTTTGACCAGTATCGTCGTCCAAAAGATTGAAAGTATTATCAAAAGAATCCATCATTGTTTTTAAATCTGATTTACGTGCATTTATTTCTTCAATTTCAGCTTTTAAATTAGACAATAATTGATGCGATCGTTTCTTTAAAATATCCAATCTCGTTTTAATCGCTTGTACTTCACGTAGAACTAAATCGGTTTTCTGTGCGAAAGTTATTCTGTAAATCAAATTTACCGCCAAATTTAGAGAATTTTACTGAGTTAAATTGGCAATGCTATCTTAGTCGTAGTTACTCAAAAATTACATATTAATTATTATTTTGTTTATATTTGATGATAAATTCTCGATTACAATTATTATTTAAGCAATATTAAAAATTGAATACAACTTTTTTAAATTAACTCCCGTATATTGAAGGACAGTAATTTTATTGATGTTAGGTTGGTGATGCTGTTTTTTAAACCGGTGTTTATCATAATAGTAGGTTAACAATCGTAATTTTTCCTGTTTATTTAATTTAATTGATTGACCATAATCAGTAAATAATTCATTTCAGGCGATTTTTATTTTTATTAAGCAAATCTAACCTCATATTGTTTGGGGGAACGTAATGTCATTCTTGTTAAGTTGGTACTACTATCTTTCAAAACAGACATTTTGTAAAATTGCTTTGTAATTATTATCTTTACCTTCGAATTAATTATAAATCGTTAAAAATACTCGTTGTTTAAATAATTTGGACGATTGTGGGTAAAATTTATTGTTTAATTAACAAATCTAAAATGTAACCTAATTTTTTTTAGATGGACAGTAATGTTGCCGTTGATGGTTATTTTGTTGATTTAATTGATGATAAATGGCGTTCTGATAAATTACCAGACGACGATATAACAGTACCGTTAGAAGAATTACCGGATCCGGAAGCTGATTCTGGTGATGTTCATTTAACACTAAAAGAACAAGAACAAAAGTGGACAGATCTTGCTTTATATACATTAAACGAACACCAATAATGGAATTACCACAATTAGGACAACATTGTTCATATAATCATTGTAAACAATTAGATTTCCTACCATTAAAATGTAAATGTAATCAACAATTTTGTTCAGAACATTATCAAATGCATATACAGACATGTTTGATGTATATTGATAACAAAGTAGAACCACGCAAAATTGAAAACGTTTATAAATGTTCTCAAATTGATTGTAATGAAACTAGTATTGTACCATTGATTTGCGATAGGTATTTTATTATTTTGAAGGAAACAATTTAGCTTGAATATAATTTTTTAGGTGCCGTCAACATTTCTGTATAAAACATCGTCATCTAACCACATGTTCAGATAAAGACTCTCAACAAATAGCGGAAGAAATCGAGAAATATGCCGTTCCAGTTAGACAGTTTAATCAAGCTAAAAATCTAGTCGATCAACAGATACAACAACAATTAGAACAACAAAGTAAGAAAGGTAAAAATTTGGATATGATCAATAGGATACAACTAATGAAAATTAAGGGTAAAGCAATTGGTTTGAAAACAATCCCATTATGTGATCGTACTTATTTTAATATCCAACACCATGATAAGACCCAGCCAATTTTTGTTTCGAAAGAGTGGACAATTGGACGGTGTATTGATGCAGTTGCACACGAATTACGATTGAGAAATGATAATAACAGGAGTGTAAGCAAAAAATTGCGTTTGTTTAAAAAAGACGGTGGTGGTATTGTTACGAGAGATTTATCTGTAAAATTGTCGAGTTTAATTGAAGAAAATTCGATTAGAAATGGTGATAATTTGGTAATTGAGTATGTGGACAATGATTGTGAACAATTGTAATAAACTACTTTTTAAAAAAAAAATGATTACATCTACAATACCTTTCTTCATTATCAGTGGCAATAATTCGTATTTTCTGTAGAGATCTCCGTGATACGAAATCTTTAGTTAGATTGGTTTCCACAAAATTCTCCACGTCCTCAAGTATTGTCGGTTCGTCTTCTTGTAAAATGTTTAAAAATATCTCATTTTCTAGTTGTAGATGCTTGTTGTCATTTCGTAATTTGTCTATAATTTTTATAATTTCATCATCGGTCAACCCTAGAAATTTCCATTAATAGTAATTTTGATTTCTTTATAATTCGAACACAACTACCAGCAAGTGGATGAGTAAGTTCAAAAGTATCAATTTCTTCTTCCTCCCCTAAATATTCAGTAGTATCACCCCATATACTTTTGATAATATCGTAAATATCCGATCTTGGACCACCTTCACCACTTAATTGAAACTGTTCTTTGTCGGCTTTGGTTTCGAAAATTCCATATAATTTCCCACTAGATACGCTAAATTCTTCACTAACTTCATCTATTTGTAATTCAACAAGTTTTCTCAATTCAGCCAAATCTAAATCTTCAATACTCTCTTCGCCTTCGATTTCTTCAACAATATCAAATTGTGCAATGTGCTCTAAATGGTCTTCTAAATGGTCCTCAAACTCTATATGGTATTCTTCAACATCTTCAAAGAATTCTTCTCTGCTGGTAATGTTTTCTTCTAAAGTTTCAAATCTCTTGAATGTTTTTATATAGAAATCTATTATATCGATTTCATTATCATTAACATCTTCTCCTTCGATTATATCGATGTCATTATGAACACCGAGTTCTTTGATTATGTCGATTTCAGTATCAACATCCTGTTCATCGATTATATCGTTTTCATTATCAATATTCTGTTCTTCGATTGCTTCATCAAAATCTTCCTCATTTTCCAATGACATTATCGATTTTCAACAAATTTTATCGCTATAGTTACCTGTTTATAGTAAAAATGGCAAGTATTTGTACATACTTTAAATTACCTTCTGAAAATTATCAGACTACTACAGCAGCTTATCATAGATTTATTCCAAGTTTTCAACAAGAATTCAATGTTGTAAGTTCAATAAACGATGTTAAATTTTTAAATTTTAAACATTATTTTTTAGCACGTTAAACCGCAAATTCAACCGAATCTACTTGTAAAGGATGTGGCTGTAAATGATGAGACTTTCAAAACGGAAACTAAAACTAAGTATTGTTTGCAATCAAAGTATTTAGCGAGATGGGCACGAGCATCACGAGCTTCTCATGTCAATTACATCAGGCCTGTTCAAGAACAAGTAATCATTTTCAAAATTTTTCATATGTAAAGTTGTAATTTGTAGATTTCCACAAATTCGTTATCAGTTTAATATTTTTAAATTCGATTTATTTCAAAAACTACACTTTAATATTAAACAATAATTTTGAAAGATGCCCCAATAAACATTTTAGTTTATTTGTCAATACCAAATCTTAACTCGAATTAAGTACAATATTGAGCAAAATTTGGAAATCTAAAAATAATCGAGAATTATCCAAATATTTATATACGCAGTTCTTTCTTTACACGGTAGATACATTCGGGGATGTTGCACAACTTTGAAAAATTGTGTAAGATATTAAAAAAATAAGTCTTTTCTCAAAAAACCGTACCTAAAAAGTAATAATAAAATCCATATTACATATTTATTAAACAAAATCAATTCGTTTTTATTACAAAAAAAAATCAGCCCATAAGTACACTGGCGGCCACAAAAAAGGTACCACTTCGTGTGCGGCTGTGTAAAACAGGCTTATGAGAGCGGTCGTCACAATCTAATAGAATCTTAACAGGTGAGAATTTATTATGGTGGAAACTCACTTTAACACTTCCTACCTGTTCACCTTCTTATACCCTTACAAGAGAAATGGCTTGACTTACACGAACGAAAATACACCCAATTTTTTTTACACGGTAGATACGTGCCTTAGAAATCCGTGCAAAAAAATCGTGTAAATTTGAAGATATCTCGCACAACTTTAAAAAATCGTGTTAGATGAACAAATTAAATATTTTCTCAAAAGCCGTGCAAAAAATGTAATAATCCATATTACACATACATATTTATTAAACAAAAACAATTCGTTTTTATTACGAAAAAAAAATTAAAATTAGTTTACAATGAAAATTCAACCCATAGATACATTGGCGGCCATCAAAAAGAGACCACTTCTTGTGCGGCTGTGTAAAACGGCGTATGAGGGCGGTCGTTACATTGTAACAAAATCTTAACAAGTGAGAATTTGTTATAATAAAGACCTGACTTACACGAACGAAAATATGTGATATTCTCGCTCAAGACTCGGTCTCTTTTTTTGGCCGCCAGTGTAAATAGGTACAACATATAAAAATTTAAATTGAAAGTAGGAGTAAAAATTATTAAAAATTATTTATTGCATCCTACAAAGTGGATACTTTAATGCAAAATATTGTACTGAATAACAAATTGCTGTGTTCAAAGTGAGGTACACTGGCGGCCAAAGAAAAGAGATTGCATCTTGAGGGAGAATAT
>JAZBGW010001188.1:347-17016 GCA_037464815.1 Mylabris variabilis
GATTTTCGGAGATTTTCTGAGATTTTCCAAATTTTCAGAGAAAGTAAGACTTTTTCAGAGATTTTCAGTCTTATTTCCACCAGGGTTTTCAATTCAAAATCTTACTGCACTCGCAAAACGACTTAGAATGACTCGTAAACCCTCCCAACATTGAGTATTTTCGTTGCCCCCTACAAATTGAAATATTTTTCGAATCGCTCGCCAAATAATGGGAGTTGCCTTAAGAACTTTTCATCCGTCGTGAATAACCCTGTGTAAAAATTAAATCTAGTAAGTACCAGGCAAGGATAAAACAGTAAAATTAAAGTTACTTTTTGGTGATTATCACTGTGTAGAGTCATGAAACATAACTACAATCGATAATACGAAAATCGTCGAGTTTTACGTGGCGGACGCGGTACAATTCTATCAACCAAAATAAATCTAAAAACGCTAACTTTTTCGATCGATTAATTCAGATTGGTGGTGATGTTACGGTAGCTTTCTACGACACAAACACAACTTCATTTAAAGCAATCGATTATTATATGTCGCATACGGCCCAATGTGATGGTAAATCGGGTGTTTGTCCTGATGAACGTATCGGTGGCCGAAATGATGTCACATTAATTTCCGGTGAACGAAACAACGGTATAACAACAATCACCTATACACGTCCATTACAAACAAATGAAGCTGTGAATGATCGTCCAATACCAGCACAAGGTAAAGTTAGTGTGATTGCTGCTTTCGGTCCATTGAATCAACGTAAAGAAGCCAATGCACATTCGATCACCGATAAAACTACCGTTGAGAAAACAATCGATTTTAGTGATTTCAACGATAATGATTGTTCGATTAATTTAGTCGATTTGGTAGATGAGAACGGTCCGAAACCATGGCCACCGGCGAAGATTATCGGTGAAGCGGTATTCACAGCAAGAATCGGTCCAACTGGTGGTAAACGTGGTTATACACCGATCACCGGCCATCCATCCTGGGGTATTGCTTGGTATATTAATGATTTATTAATACCTGAAATAACTGTGGAACGGGGCCAAACGTATACGTTCAGTGTGGAGGGTGGTGATGATAGTACACGTCCGGCCAGATATCATCCATTCTACATCTGTGATTCACCAGAAGGTGGTTTTGGGCAGAAATCGGAAATTGAACAACGCAAACAGAAAGTGTATGCTGGTGTAGCGTACGATCGTGATGGGTATCCATATCCAACAGCGGCGGGACGGTATTGTGAATGGGCGCATAAAACGATCGATAAATCGGCTGAAACTGAAACGTTTAAAGAATTTATGGAAACTTTACGGTTAGATTGTGAAGAAGGCGAACCGGCTTACCTGAACTGGACTGTACCAATGGACGCTCCGGATCTGCTTTACTATCAAGTAAATTCAGTTATCTTTCAGAAACTTTCAGGAATTTTATAAACAAAAAACCTTGATTTCAGTGCTACACACACAATAATCTCGGCTGGAAGATCCATGTAGTAGATCCCGGCTATATATCCCATCAAAATGGTGATGGTGGTAATATAAATGGTGCCCATTCAACCGGGCATGTTTCCATAATTGCAATATCAATAATCTGTCTATTGACAATATCAGCTGTTACTCTACATAATCGTGGACGGATTTTCTAACATGAAACTGTTGACAACAAGAATACCATCAAAAATATGAATTTTATATGATGGTGACTGATTTTTTGGAATAAGCGACAATAATATTTCATCTCAATCTTCTACAACCTTAAACTTATAGTTCAATTCTTAAAATCCATATCGTTAAGACTTCTTACAGGATACGGAATTTTAGGGGTCAATCAGACGTACATAAATCGAGACAGACAGAGAGAAAAGAAAACCAAGAAAATTATCGTGCAAACATATCAAAGTTTTTATGTGTAAATGGTGTGGCGAATGTGTGTGTGTGTGCGTGTGTTTGTTTTAAGGGATGAATGATTGCATGTACGTTAGGTAGAATAGAATTTTTATGTTCAATTTTAAAACGAAATGGTTGATGTAATTAACGGAAAATTGGGGTGAGTTAGAGTGGTGTACAACATGGTGAGAATTCACCCCATTTTTATCCTCTCGTTAAAGTCGCGTATGTCTGATTTACCACCTGTAGTAGCCTCAATTTTTCGAGTTCTTTTTTTTTGGTTTTAAATTCTACACACGAAATTTTCTTGAGTTTTTCCTTTCCCCCGCCCGCAGTCTCTGATTGATTTTCAAATGAATAAATAATGACAATAATGATTCCTGTGAGTTGTGAAATTATATGACAATAATTTATACAATATACATACATATATTAGATAATAATTGATAAGAATTTGTGCACAAATTTGACAATAAATTTTATTGAAAATATATTTGTAATATAATGAGCTAAGGCTGTATTGTGAAATGCTGACAATAATAACGAGATATACAGTGAAGGCAATTGAATTAAATACATACCACCTATTTGGTAAGACTTGCACACGAATAATGACTAATAAAGAGCATCGAGAATAATCTAACTATCCAATGCGCAAGCGCTAGGAAGTCACGTCTATAACCTCTGTGTACCTGATTTAAATTGCCTTCGCTGTATAATTTATTGTGTATTTTTGACGGGATAAGATTCATTTCAATTTGGTTTTGAATTGACGAGGCAAATACTACACATTACTCAATTCTATAGTTAATATATTGAAAACTTCGACAATAATTATTATTAAAAGATGAATAAATAAAATAAATTGTAATAAGACAGTTATAGATGTTATAAGAACCGGCGTCAATTATTTTATGAAATTCTCACTATTTCATTTACAATGTATAGACTCTCTTCATCCTCTTTTGTTCTATTCTCTCCCCCTCCCCCCCCCCCATTGAAATTCGGTTTGTATTGTCGTTCTTCTAGTTGTTGAAATATTTTTTTATAACATTTTATTAAGAAATCACAATAAAAAAGATACAGGTACGGTACTTCCAACTAAATACATTGAGAAAGCGAGAGTCGCACAATAACATCAATATCTTTGCTTATTTTGAGCGGTATTGTGGTCGCTCCCTCTCTCTCTCTCTGTATGTATGTATCAGAAAGCGCCTGATCTGTATATGATAGTGTTATTGTAGTTCTAGCTATTGTTTACAAAAAAAATGCATTTTAGGTGTTTTAAATGGTATTTTAAGTGTTTTATAAATAAATAATTCATCAATACAAACTAACTAATTAACTAATACTGTTATTGTGTGAAGATTTGTTTAATTTTAAATTTTGATAGTTATCATTAAAGGTCTAATAAAATTTGGCACGAGCTTCCGTTTTTTTTTTTTAATTTTTGGAATGTATCCTATAATAGAGTTATTATGTTATTGGAGTGCCTTTTGTAACTATCGACTGTGTTTATTGCTCTATTTGCTAAGTATATTATGTTGTTTGTTTTCTTAATAATTTTCTGTGTGTGTAATTGTTAATTTTGCTAATCTTGATTTTAAAAATAAATTATTTATGACTTAAATTATTTGTAATGCTTATTCCAAAACTACGCTTAAGCGTTGAATGAATATTAATAATATTAATATTCATTCAACGGCCTAAGTCTTACTTAAGTCTCATTGTATTGTTCAATAATGTACTGGGCATTGCAAATAGAATCATGACAATTTAATTTCTTATATTTTTAACATAAAGTTCTCGCAAAAACCGTAAATTACGTTTAATTTGAGAAATTTTATTTTGTATAGATATAGTAAAGCAATCCTTGATTTTCAATAAAATTCATAACTATGGAATTAAACATGTAAATAATCCAAATTTCAAGTTTCAAGACATTTAAAAGAAATTTTAGTATTCATCTAAATTATTAGCATAGTCTAAATTATTAGTGAGTTAATTTTTGAACACAAAAAATGGCCCTGCCTTGCCCTCTTAAGAATGAATCAACTGAACCACAATTGATGGTCTTATACATTAATTATTATTTTATCACTTAATATGAAAATTATATTTACAATAATTTTTAGTTTTGTGTCAAAACGGACGCAATACCACCATCAACTAATAAACCATCAGTGAAACGCGTAAAAAAATCCAAATCACGCGAATTACGTGCCGGTATCCTTTATATTGGTTGTGATTGTGAACGCCGATACGGTCTTCAAGATGATTGTCTACGTGGTGATTGTCATGGAGCACCTCCATGTTTAGTGAAACCGGATCCGATTTGTGGCCCTAGTGAGTTTGCTGGTGGTAAACATTTAATGAAAAAACTGGAGGATAGAAAGAATGCCGCCCTAAACAATGCTGCTAGTGGAACGCCAGGATATGAATGTTTCCCTGTTTCGCTTAAAGTTTGTTCAGCAGAAACTCAATGTGATTAGATCTACAAGATTTAACATTGGGGTTTGTTGCTATAAGGGATAGTTTTTATCCGCGAATATTCAAATAATAAGATGGTGAAAATCTAGAGTTTTTGTTGCAAGAGAGTTGGTGCCAATGTGGTACGCCATAGTTATGCCCGGTAAGTTTCAAATATAAGCATATGTTAATTAGTTATCCCTTACTTTGATTTCCTATTCCAAATTTATCAAGCGTCATAGATCATAAATTACCCTTCACATGTTTGTTGATTACAATAATAATCTACTATTAGAGCTATTGTAAATTAACCTTTAGTAAATGTAGATCGACAACCAGTTATACTGTGTGAAGAAACGTTGATAATAATACCAACATACAATTTTTTATTTTATCTTACAGATACAAATTTACAAATTTGGTTTGGTCCAATTCTATAAAGTATATCAATTAATTGTTATCACTTATTATAAATAAACTGGCCGTCAATGTAAAGTTATTTCTATGGTTATGTCAAATTAGTGTTTTGAGGTGCGGTTGGTATGAATGGGACGCCAATGTCAAACCCGGCAAATGTCACTAGTGAACCTAACCTAATTGGCAAGTTTTTTGTTTTAGTTCTTTTCAAAATTTAAAAAGTAAAAAATTTATTATTTTTTTGAATCGAAATCATCACTAGTATTACTATCAATATAAAATAAAGTAAAATGTCAGGGATGCTGTATGGTGGTGATGAGATAGGTGCTTTAGTATTTGATCCAGGCCATCATTCATTGCGTGTTGGTTATGCACAAGAGGACACACCGAAAGCTGATATACCGGCTGTTGTTGGTGTTGCACCAGATGAAACACACAAAATTGAACCGGAATCGAAACCGGATGATACGAATATATCATCAACACCATCATGTAAACAATTACTATTATTTTTCATATAATTATTGAAAGCATGTTTCAATTGTAGCATGGAAATATTATATTGATACAACATTTTTACACACACCAAGACCGAATATGGAATTACACAGTTATATGAAAGACGGTATGATCGATAATTGGGATTTATTTGAGAAAATTATCGATTATTCTTATGAAAAAGTATTGGTTTATTAACACAATTTTCTAACAATAATTAAATTTGTTTTGTTCGTTAGATTATACAATCCGAATCACAATATCATCCAGTCTTATTCTCGGAATGTCCATGGAATTTACGACAGCGTCGTGAGAAATTAACCGAAATTATGTTTGAAAAATATAAAGTACCTGCATTTTTCCTTGTTAAAAATGCCGCCTTGGCAGCATTTGCTAATGGACGGGCAACAGCATTAGTTATTGATAGTGGTGCAACACATACTTCTGCCGTACCTGTATTAGATGGTTATGTGATTACAAATGCCTTGGTGAAATCACCATTGGGTGGTGATTATTTAATATTAAAAGCACGCGAAATGCTCGAACATATGGGCATTGATTTAACACCATCATCATTGATAGCAAACAAAGAAGTTGTACGTGATAAAGATAAACCAAAGTTTACTAAGAAGAAATTAACATTTCAACCGACAAATACTTGGATGACATACATGATTAAAAAGACTGTACAAGATTTCCAACAAAGTGTCTTACAAGTCCGTTACAATTCACAAATTAATCTCGAAAAATTATCGAATTAATCAATTAATATTTAAGGTATCTGAAACACCGTTTGATGAACGAATAGCAGCCGGTTATCCAACTATCCAACACGAATTCCCGACTGGTTACCATCAAGATTTCGGTTCGGAACGTTTTAAATTAGCTGAAGCACTGTTCGATCACGCCATGTTAGGTGCAGGCTATATCGGTAAATCTTTACGCTTTATAATTAACAGAATACGAATAATTTATTAAATTTTTCCGGGAATAGCTGCAACTAGCGCCGGAATGTGTGATGTAGATATACGACCAGCACTATACAGTTCAGTTGTATTAACTGGTGGTAATTCGTTAGTACAAGGTTTTAGTGAACGTTTAAGTCGTGATCTATCGTCAAGAACACCAGGTTCGTTACGTTTAAAAATGATTGCAGCAAATGGTACAGTTGAAAGACGTTTCGGTTCATGGGTAGGTGGTTCAATTCTAGCATCAATTGGTACATTCCAACAGATGTGGATGTCAATGCAGGAATACCAGGAGGCTGGTAAAGCACAAATTGACCGAAAGTGCCCTTAGAAAACAAAGAACTAAAAAAAAATAGATTTTATTATAATTATACTAAAAATATATTTATACGGTGACAGAATAATTCCATGTTTTCGTTTATTATCCAATAGGTTGATTGTATCTCAGTATTTTTAAGGTTTTTTATTTTGTAAGAATCCTTGAATAAAGACAAAAACATATTTGTAACGGACGAAATTATAATTCAGTCTTTATATCTTTAATAGACAACACGATTTCATCACAAATTCTCTTTAAATTATTTAAAAACTCATTATCATTTTCAACATTTGTTAGAATCTTATATTGTAATTGTACACTTGTTAACAATTTCTTATCAAATTTATCACTACATTCATTACGCAACGAGTGCATTGCTATTAAACATTTTTCAAGTGAATCATGATCTTGATTATCGACAATCATTAAACGATACAATAATTTATTTAAATTATCACACCAATTCTGTTCTAGAATATAGTTAATAAAATCGAAATTGTAATAATATGGTTTCAAATTAGCATCATCGGCGGCATACCGATGTTCTGTTATCAAATCTGATATCATTGTGACGATTTTAATTTGTATTTTAATATCATTATTACCATCATCGAAATTGATTGTAGTTAAACCCCCGTTTTCAATGAATTTCCGTTGTGCCACAGGAAACGATCGTAACAAAGAACTTAATGCTGTTAATGCACGTAATTTAATTACAACATCTGGATCAGAATTGATGAAACGTAATAATATAACTATACAACCAGTTTCTAATGCATGTATTTTCGGTTTATTATTATTCTGTGTGATTGTCGATAATAATTTTAACGTTTCACTGCGAATTTCATTATCTGTTGAATTTAGATTTTTATAAATCAAACGTTTAAAACCATCACGATCAACAAATTCAATCGCATTATCATATTGATGTGTTAGAAAATCTAAATCTTCCAATATTTTTAATATTTCCTCTTTATTACCTAATGATGATGATAATTCATCATGTTCATCTAGTAGTTCTGTTATAATCTCCGAATCTAGACGTGGGGTTAAATTCAATTCATCTAAAGTTTTCTTTAATTCGTCATAATTACGAAATTTATCTTTAATTGCTTTGATTTTTTCCGGATCTAAAGTATTATCATCATTTGGTAGATTAGCGATTCGTTCTTTTAATTCAGATTTAGGAATTTGTTTTGATTCAAACGATTCATCGGGTTGTGGAACATGAATAATTGCGCTAGATTTTCCATTAGTTTCCTTTTCTTTATCATCCAATAATTTCGCTTCAGTTACACCAGTTGATAGATCCATGCGAACATGCAAACCTTGCGGTATCTTTTGGCCTTTTTTTCAGGAACAATTATCTAAATAAGCTAAGGGTAAATTGTAAAAAAAAACAGTGATAAGAGTAGGGCTTTTGGATGTTGATAAGATTTACTATAAGGAGGATCTCCAATGGCATCCCTTTAGAAAACACAAAAAGTCTTCACGTGGCGAGAGATGGGTTCCATAGCATTTACACACGTTTTAATCGTGTAGCGAATGTGCCGTGTAAATCGAGGGAAAATGTAACAACAATGTATTTAACATGGATGGGTGCCCTCCTTACTACCCTCGTGATTTAAAGTTTTTAAAAAAAAATCCAAAAGCCCCACACTTACCTTTACCATTCTAGACTTTACCTTTCCTAACCACTTGCCACTCATTTGTTGCCACAAAAACATCACCATCATCATCCTTATCATTATTGTCTTGACGACAACAAATCCCCATTAAGATGATAAAGAAAACAATCATTGAAATTCGTAAATTTGCCATTATTTCGTTTCAACTAATCTAAATCGTATTGAGAATTGCATCATTTTTGTATAGGTTAGGTTTTTTGACATTTCGTTGATAGATCCAGATACCTGTGCCAGTTCGATTGGTCCACGTTGGATGTTGTTTTGACTATTTCTGTACAAATTAATGAAATCATTTACACCAAATGAATTTTTAATAATTCTCTCAAAAATTTTATAGAATCTAGAATAAATTGAATTTTATTATTATTTACATTGATTATTAACGTTTATTTTCCGGAAATAAAAATTCTTTAAAATTAACAGATTTTGATTTGAAAATGGGCGGTGCGCCAAGATCTCAAAACAGCAATTTGCGCACATTGTGTATAAATTACCGTATATCCTTGAGTCTACAAGCTAACAAATTTTAATAAAATCAACTTTTTTCCAAAACTTTCATTGTAAACGAATGAACAATTGTTATTTTTGGTCTAAAATGTCTCAAATTGATTTAATATTGGTGTAACTAATGCAATAAATTTAGTCGAAATTGCCCGGTGATCTTAGACACATCCATTCTTTATCCCCTCTATTTTTGATTGTTAACAACAAACGCCATTAAAACAGTCACTCTCTTTTGGTCTTCGATCAGCTTCCTACCGGCTTCTAGTCACGTGCAGTTTTTTTAATAGAAGAAAAATAATCTAGCGACATCATACAAATAAAATGGCAGATGAATATTTCTTTGGTAAGTCAATAAATTAGAGATGTTTTTCTAAAATTTTCCGTCGATATTTTTTTATACGATTCGTAAAAATAGATGTTTAGTGAGACGAAAAAAATTGAAAATTTTCATCAAGCCGGTTATTTGCGCGCCATTATTATTACTGACGGCCATTGTTTACATTATCAGATTCAAATAATCCTGAATTTCAGTCATCAATTAATTTCAATTAACTTTGAATATTTCCAGTTCGCAATAGTGCTTCAATTGTTTTATAAAATTTGATAAATTTTCAACGGTTTCTTCGATTTACAAACATGACTCCATTAGAGGCGCTTGTAATTCTAGTTAGCCAATTCTTGTTTTATCTATTTCTTTCCTTATTTTTCATTTATCCAAATAAATATTTGCTGATATAATTGTTTTCAATTATCGGTTAAAATGACCAAATTTCTATTCAATTGTTTATGTTGTGTTGTAATGGTATCGGTTTTTAAGGTTAGGTTTATCTCTTGCAGCTTTAACGTTAAAAGGTGCCAAGGACACAGAAGTCTGGGATCCGGAGGCAAAAGGTGCCGATTACCAAGGTGGTCATAAATTAATAATAAAACAGGCCTTACTTGGACCTGAAGCAGCTGATGGTGAAGTGAATGTTGTACAAGTTGAAGCAATGACATGGAAAGATTCAGTTAAAATACCAATTGCCACGTTAAAAGCTGGTGGTACAAATAACCAAGTTTTATTAGATCTATCATTCCCAGATCCTCCAGTTACGTTCAGCTTGGCACAAGGTAATGGCCCTGTACATATAATTGGACATCACCTAATTGGTAGTCCATTAGAAGAATTTGACGAAATGGAAGAGATGGAAGAGGAAATGATGGAAGATGAAGAAGGTGAAGAAGGAGCGGTAAGTTTCAATTGAGCAAAATAAACAGAAAACAATCATTTTCTTCCCTTAAACACCACCGGGTTTATTATTATTATTATAGGAAATTGCTTTTATTTTCTCCTTTTTTTTATAACCTAACTAGGATGTGCATGAGGTGTATCGTATTTATTTTACCATTATTTTAATTTGATTTAACACCAAGTTTGTCGATATTAGTTCTTTTCTTAATGTTATTGTTAATACCTTATAAATGGCACCCTTGGACAGTTTACATTGATGAGAGCTTCCTCTTTTAGGGCACGGTGAAAGGCCAAAAACGGAAAATATCAAACGGAAAAACTAGTGATGAGGTGTGCCCTTAAAACTGATAAGTTTTTTTAAAAAAATGGACAACTAAAAAAACTGATTAAATTTTCTTTTCTTGATTGTTTTAGGAAGAAGATGAGGAAGAGGAGGAACCCAAAAATAAAAAAGCGAAAACTGTCAACAATTCAACATCGAAAGGGAAGACTCCAGTAAAGAATAATAGTAAAGCAAAGAAATAAGAAAAATAAAGTGTCGACATCATTATTATTATTATTATTTTTCGTTTCGTCTGTCGTCTCTTGAGATATTTCTGTTCGATTATTCCTCGTCATTTTATAGTTTTTTTCTTTTTTCATTTTTATCATGCATCATCATCTTATGTCGCTAGAGTTACATTTTAATAAAAAGATAAACACAGGAAAAAATTGTATGTTTAAGTTCTTCTGTAATAATACTTATTTTTTTTGCGATTTTTATATAAGCAAATGGACCATAAAAGTAGGTGATATTGGTTTTGTCAATTTTTTTTTCTCTATTCCATTGTAATTTTTATGTGAAGACATAACC
This sequence comes from Mylabris variabilis, assembly GCA_037464815.1. Classification (NCBI taxonomy): domain Eukaryota; kingdom Metazoa; phylum Arthropoda; class Insecta; order Coleoptera; family Meloidae; genus Mylabris; species Mylabris variabilis. Next base: position 11,175 of record JAZBGW010001188.1, read on the forward strand.
TATTTAGGTATTTATTTGTCAAATTCAGTTGTTTGTATATACTACAATCTCATTAAACTAGTTTTTTTTTCTAATGAGTTGAATTTTTTCTTGTGTATACACCTGGCTACGTTTTAAAATTGTGGGAAATTTGAAATAACGGTTTTGATAGCAGTCCAATGAAAAAAAACTTATGTTACATCACGTGATTTAACATGGATGTCAATATCAAAAACGGTTGGTAATAAAAAATGCTGTGTTGTCAATATTTAAATGTATTGTCTTAAGTCTATATACAATTGGCAACACAGTAGAGGATGGTAGTATTCTGTATTTCCTAACAGAACTCTTACTATTTTAATTATGCTGTTGCTGTTATAACAAACATTTTCAACGAAATAGCAATTTGGGGGTATTAATGTAATTTGATGTCAGGATAAACAATAAACACATCTATTATATCTGGATAGCGCTTTATTACGTAATGGTGAGGCAAACTAGGATAAACCAAAATCTTGTTTGTTTATTTATAAAAAAGTTTTATTTTGTTTTTGAAGAAATTGCGATTAAAATTATTGGTTGCCATTTAATCTAAATGAACGTTATGTTTGTAAGTTTAAGTAAAACCTTCAATTTTTTCCTATGGGATATTTGAGGTGTTACCTAAATGGTTAGCATGCGCATAGACAAAACTATATAGGCAAGTCGCATATACTAAATATGAGATCTATGAATAAACATTGTAGTACAGAACCATCAAAAATGTCTGACCGTTTCGCTCTTGTTAAATATGGCGTTAGTAAAAATCAGCCACTTTTATCATTTTCGATTATAAAATCGCACAAAAGACGGACATTTTCGACTATTTGTTAAAACTGTCGTTTTATTTATTTTTGTCGTTACCATGTTTTTTGACATTACAGAGAAATAATGATTCAAATACTATTTTCTGATTGGCTTATGAGAGGGAATAATAAACTCTTTGTAAGCCAATCAGAAAATAGTAGGAAAGAATATAGGGCATTATGTTTCAAAAACCACAAGTATAATAGTCACTGTATATATGTATAAGTCGTAGATAAAAACAATGTACATACTGTTTGGTTCAAATGATAATGTCACTTCTAATTTTTTGAAATATATTGTCAGGCCACATTCGACGTCAGCTGTAGACAATTTGATATTTAGGTAGATTGAACCAATCGAGCAAACCTCTATAGTATGTTAGAGTCGTTGATTTGGCAACACTGCATGTTATGGGCATCAATGGTGATGTCATATGTTTATTTGAGTAAATTATAGGCTTAAGCATTATGAAAGTGGGTGATTTCTAGTGATGATTCAACAAATCATTATTGTTTGATATATATTGTGTTGTGTCGATTATTTATTTTAATTCAAAAAAAGCAAAATGGTTGGAAAAATTGATTTACAGGAGTGTCTACGTGATTCACCGAAATTCAGGTGCGAGAATTGTTTATACACAGACATTGTTTTCCAATTTTCTTGTAGTCGTTTATGTTTTTTTTCTTTATCAAACTATTATATATTTTTCCAACTATATTCTTGATTAATAATATTGATAATAAACTGTAGGAGTCTTCTAGAAGAAGAAGAGGCCAATGTAGATCAATTGGAACAGAAATTAGATCGGATATTGAAAGTATGCGGTAGTATGGTTGATTCGGGTAAAACATATGTTGCCCAACAAAGGTTCGTTCAATTCAATTTTAATTAGCTAATAAAATAATATACAGAACTGGCAGTTTAATGTAGAAACATTGGGAATATTTCGTGTTTTGATCTTTCATTACACGTCAATTGTTTTAAACGGTGACCGAGCCGGTTTTAAATGCTTAAAGTGCGAAATTAAAGTCTGCAATGTTTCTAGTTCAAATTGCCAATCCGGTACGTGAAAACATAAAGTGCGTCTGTTTTTGTATTGAGCTGGGACTTCAGGATAGAAACATTGTTCCGCTTTCTCATCAGAAAAATATTAAGACTACTGGATATGTTTTCTTCTGTTTAAAGAATAACAAGAAAAATTGTAGTGTTTTTCATTCAAATCGCCAGTCCAGTATCTATCGAGTAAACACTGTCATCTACACATATTTGGTTTATTATACCGGACCGCCAGTTTATTACAAATTAGGCAATTATCTTCCTCGTTTTATTTAGTTGTTATTTGAGAAATAACAACTAAAAGGAGATGGGAATATTTTTCCAGAGTTTCTAATTTAAATTGTATTTTCATATTATACGGAATTAGTAATTTTATTTAAAAAAATATCCGTCTTTCTCTTCTTTATTACATTTGTGATACCTCTTCCTTTTTGCTAATTTTATTAAAAATTGCTTTTATTATTCTATTTTCATCTAACTTATAATAAGTGAAATGTTTCTATAGTTATAATTGCCACTCCTGTATGTAACATAAATTATTGAAGAAACAAAATAATTAAAGTATGATTCATAATATGAATTCATTTTAATTTCAATTTCAGTTTATTTGCAAACAGTTTATGGGATCTAAGTACACATTTTCGTGATGATCCAATTGTATTATCATCATTAAATAAATTAATCCATAGTCTACAAGAGATGAATAAATTTCACACAATCTTACTAGATCAAGCTTCACGTACTATATTAAAGAATCTCACATCGTTTGTTAAGAAGTATAATTAATCAATTAATTGTTGAATTAATTAATTATGAAAGTGTTTTTTTTGTAGTGATATTAAGAATGTTCGTGATTATAAGCAACGTTTCGATAAGATTTCAACCGAATTTGATAATATATTGATACGTAATTCTCAAACACCACGTAGTAAATCACAAGAAGTTGAAGAAATTGAAAATAATCTATTGGCGATGCGTTGTTGTTTCGGTCATCAAACATTAAATTATGTTAATAGTATATGTATGTTACAAACAAAGAAACGACACGAAATACTCAGTACTGTATGATACATCATTTTTTTTAATTCCTAATTAATTGTTAATTGAATTATTTCGTATTTCAGTTGTTATCATATATGCACGCTTGTAGTACTTATTATCATCAAGGCTCTGATTTGTGCGAAGATCTAGAACCGTTCTTTAAAACATTAGCTGAAGAGGTAGATAGATTTAAAGAGTTTAAATGTGATAAGGAGATTTTTATTGTTAAATATCAGCCAAACGATATACAGAATTGAGATTTGATTAAAAAATTGGGACAAAAGGTCTTTATACAGTACTGGAAGAAAGTATAAAAATACATGTTTCTTTTTAATTATTGAAAAACAAAAATAGAGAGAAGCAAAACTTGCTTATCATTTTACATATTTACTGTGATATCACTTCATGGATAAGTATCATTTGATTCTAATTATTGGTGCGTGAGATAAGGGAGAATTTTCAAAAATTGTTTTGGAAAAGTATAAAAATTCGTTTTTAATTTTATACGGAGAGTTGGATTAAGTAAATTTATTATCATGTTTCAAAATTTGTAAAATATTAACCGGATTAATTTGGCATGAAATTATTTTAAATGACATATGTGACATATGATATGTTACTAAAAACAGCAAAATACGAAAATACTGAAAATATTCAAACAATTCAACATGAAAAGCAGCCTACAAATAAACTACCCGAGGTTGAATCTCCCGATTTTGATAATTTTTGGTATATAGGTAGTTCATTCTATTCTAAGGGATGCGTCTTTTGCCGTTCATGCCTATACTGAAGTTTAAGGGAGATATTTGGGGTTGAAGTTACCCCTGCAAAATCAGTCTTTTTCCAAATAGGAAAAATCTCTAAGTGCAATTTGTATATTTTTAAAGAATGACGTTTAAAATTATAGGCTGAAGAAGTTCAAAGAGGTAACTAAGAGGGTTAGTTCTACGAGAAATTTCCAAGAAAGGCAGCTCTTTCATAGAAGCAGGTGAACGATTCGACGTAAACTGTACTTTACGGTTAAGTCAGAAAGTGATTAGCAACTGAAGATCGTTTCAAATACAAAAAATAAAATGTAGATTCGCTTCTAAAATCTGAACACAAGCTTGCACGTCTTTCGTTTGCAGAACAATTTGTTCAGATGTCAGAATTATGGATCCATGTGACTTTTAGTGATGAAAAGAAATTAATTTTGAATGATCCTGATGGATTCTGTCATTATTGACATTATTTGCGAAAATACAGAGAAATATTGAAAAAAAGAACCGGGGGAGTTGGGTCTGTTATGGACGTTATTAAAATACAATATGAAGTCGTAATTTGCATTCACGAATGATAGGTTTGAGGCTGTTGATTACCAAAATATGTTCGAAGATCACCTTTTGCTTTTTATTACGTTCATTGAAGACGAAAATATTCTTTTTCATCAAGATAATGCCTCAATTCTTATTGCTGGAACTACTAAGGCTTGGTATCATGATTCTGGTATGTAATTAATGGCGTGGCTTACGCTGAGCACTGACTTAAGCCCGCAGAGCGTCTTTAGAAATGCTTACCCGGAATGTCTAAGACAAAAAACTATCAGAAATTAGAAGTCTTAATGAAGTAAAACAAGGAATCCTAACATTTTGAAGTAATGTATCGGACGACACACTTATAAAAACTATGCCTCGTCGTCTTTTTGTTGCAATTAAGTTTGATGGGGTAAAAATTAATTATTAAATTAATTTACTTTTTCCATTTAAAATCCAAATCGCCACAAGTAGTAGAAAATTTTCATACTTTCTCCCAATACAGTTTTTAAAAACGTACCCTTATCTCACATACCATTAATTAGAATCAAATGATACTTATCCATGAAATCATATCACAGTAAATATGTAAAATGATAAGCAAGTTTTGGTTCTCTCTATTTTTGTTTTTCAATAATTGATAAAAAAACGTTGATTTTTAAACTTTTTTTCCGCTACGTATAAGTGACTAAATTTTGATAATACAAGCGCAAATTGTTAGTCAATTTTTGAGCTAAAGGACAAACATTTCACTAATATAATTGTAAAAAGCTAAATTTTAACATTTAAAAATCTCCACAATACTTTCAGATTGTTTTTCTATATGCATGGATTGTTTATTTTAATTGTAGATAGGTGAAATGCGTGATGAGACCTATAGAATAGAAAAAGAATTAGAAAATCGTCATGAGAATGTTAATAATAATACAGAAAATCTACTAATTATGAAAAATTCAGATAAAAACGTACCAATTATGGAAGGCTATCTATTTAAACGTACATCGAATGCATTTAAAACATGGAATCGTCGTTGGTTCTATTTATATGATAATAAATTAGCATACCGTAAACGTAGTGGTGAAGAAATTGAAACAATAATGGAAGATGATTTACGTTTATGTACAGTTAAACCAGTTTTAGATGGTGAACGACGGTTTTGTTTTGAAGTTTTATCACCGTCTAAGTAATTAATGTTTGATATACAATAAAGCTCCGCTAATCCTGATCAATTGAAACTAACTCAATCCGGATTATTGGCACAATATTAAAGTCATTAAGTATTACATATGTTTATAAGAAAAACTAAACAATACGAAACCTTTTGAGTTATGAGAAATACCAGGTGTGCCACAGTATTTCTTCTCGTAGTTGGCTATGATTTTGGTAACTTGGCTCACAATTGTCATTTGCTAATATACCTAAAACGAAAAGTTCTTATGGCAACTCCCATTATTTTGCGAGCGATTCTACAAATTTCAAGGATTTGTAGGGTGGTACCTAGAGATCATTTTAGCAGAACTAGAACCTCGTATCTCTTTTGAAGTTGGTCAAAAAATGCTCGTTTTGAACAAGGATGCGATTTTTAAAAACGAGCTAAACACGTAAAACTACTAAGAATGAGTCGAAAA
>JAZBGW010001190.1:0-15075 GCA_037464815.1 Mylabris variabilis
GAAGAGAAAAATTGCGATGGTAGTTGACAATTGTCCAGCCCATTCGCAAGATTTAAAATTTACGAATGTAGAACTTGTATTTTTGCCGCCAAACACAACATCAAAATTGCAGCAATTGGATCAGGATGTTATTAAAAGTTTTAAAATTCATTACAGGAAACGAGTTGTAAAGAATTTCATTAGAGCAATAAAAAATAAAGAATCACTAGACAAATTAATCGATTTAAAGATTTGCATTAGAGAAATAAAATACGTGTGGGATCAAGATGTAATAAATGAGACTACAGTGAATTGTTTTAAAAAATCTGAAATTTTAGTGGGATAAGTCAAAAAACAGTGGACATTTAGCAAGTGATTCAACAATTGTCGATTACATAAATGTCGATAATGAAATTCAGGTGGCGGATATTCCAGCCGATGAAGAAATTGTTGAAAGCGTCAAAAAAGTGTGTGAAAATTCTAATGAACTGGAAGAAATAGATGAAGATGAAGAGCCAACAAAACCAACAGAATTTGAGGTGTTAAATGCTCTAAAAACTTTAAAAACTGCATTAGAATTCGAAGACAACGTTTCCGATCTCTATTTCAGTAAGATCAACAGTTTAGAAGATTTTTTTCATACGAACTATATATTAAAGTATACAAAGACGCAAAAAATTACAAATTATCTTCATAAATTATAATTATACATTATATCAAACCAAATAAATTAGGTATAATTAAAAAATGTTTGAAAGATTTTATAAGACAATAAGGAGTAATATATAATATTAGGGAAAAATGAAGATGTTTTCAAAACCAGTTCCTTATTTAGTTTATTGTAATTGCAGGACCGGTTTCGGACTATCCGTCCATCATCAGCGGCTCGTCAAAACGATAAACTACGACACAAGTACGTTGAAAAACAAATCATAAAATAAATTATCGAAGGGATGAAAATTTACGATATTATTAAATCCATTCGATATTAATAAAGATTTAAAACGGACGAGAAATTATAAAACAACACAAGTTGCGTAACAAAAGATTAATTATTGAATTTAAATATTAAATTATTAAAATTAAATCAACTAATAATTTTGAACTGAAAATCGAAATTGTTTTTTTAAAAAAGAACGTCTAAAATGAAGAACACGTATTTGCAAAACGTTTTGACGGGCAGCTGATGATGGACGGATAGTCCGAAACCGATCCTGGAATTATAATAAACTAAATAAGGAACTGATTCTGAAAATATCTTCAGTTCTCTCTAATATTATAAAAATGTTTTTTACGTTACATTGAAAGTGACCCAAATAACCTGATTCTATTATTATAAAAGGAGATAAGCATTTAGCAAGGCCGCTTTATATAGTGAGAAGCTCTATACAGTGAAATTTTTCACTGCATTTTCACATTTCACTATATAGAGCTTCGATTGCATTTATCCAAAATTAATAAATTTTAATGATTTGTTTTGATTTACCTAAAATACGATGACCTAGAAGATTGATCAGTCTTGTAACAACAATTGGAAACTTCAATTTAATTGCATTGAATAGTCCTTCTGGTAATTTTGCTAATTCTGAATCTCTAACAGCTATAACTGTAGTACTACGTTTCGTATGCGTTACCATTTCAACCTATTAATTGAACTAATTAATGATTAATAAGTAGATAAAATTTTTTTTTAAAAAACCTACAACTCCAATTAAATCACCTTTACCATATTCACCAACTAATTCCTTTTTACCATTCTTATGTGTAATAACTGATCTTAAACGACCAGATAATACAATATACGTTGAATCACTTTCATCATCTTGCCGATAAACGGCACGTCCTGATTCAAGAAATAACCAATCTAATGCAAAGTCAACTTGACGTACAAATGGTGATAAACGATTGACGACTAAATGGGCAACATATAAAACAACATTAGGTTGATCCTTTACAATACTATAACAAAACAAATCGATAAACAAACAGGTATTTATAAATAATAAAAAGAAATACCTATAGAAAGTACTCTTCGATAATAAACCTAGACGTGTAAAATGTTTTGCACGTATTGTAAAAAAACTTGGTTCTCCAGTTAGTACAGCTAAACCACCAACAATTTCACCAGGATAAGCAGTAAACATATGGACTTCTTCATCACTTTCGGTCATCTTTTGCGAAACGATCAGAGCCCCTGATATAACATAAACTAAAGCTACATCCTATAAAAATAATCACAAATAATATATCATAGCAAAAATTATTAAAATCTAACTTTATTTGAATCTTCTTTCATTAAATAAGTACCAGCTGCTACTTCTTTAATTTCAATTTTCCCTTTAATCATCGATTCATCTCCTATACCTAATTCTTTAATAAATGCATCACTTGCTATCTCCATTAATATTTCTTCATCTGCATTATCCGGACACGATGGTCGTTTCTTTTGTAAAGAAGTCAAATCAGGGGTCTTCAAAAAAATATTAATGAATAAAATAAAAATTAAAGAAGATGAATTACCGTGCTCGGTGTGATCGTTTCTATATCAGCAACCATATCGGGTGTATTTGGTGAAATTGATTTTGAATCAAATGATGATTTACTGCGTTTATGGCCCGGTACTGGTATTGGTTGTGAACTTGTTGTTGGATTATCAATAGTATCCTCACGTTTTTTTAATTTATTTGGTGAATTTGTGATTATTTGACCTTTATTCGATTTATTCTTCGGACCCTTTTTTGGAAACATTATTTATTACGATAAAGGGTTTAATATTTAAAATGTATTACCTGTTTGACCAGTTCGGCGCTCAATCCCAAATATTGATGTAATGCCGTAAATGTAACACGTTGTAAACGTACCATTATCACTTGTATAACACGTATAAAGATATCTGGATACTCTGAGAAGATTTCATTGAATGCTGACATTGGTAATTTAACAACAGTTGAATTTTCGATAGCTTTAGCTGATACAGTTTTATATGGACTTATATGACCTGTTAAGACATCAGTAAAACTTAATAATGATGTTACCGATTCACCAGGCTTGACAATTTTCAACGATAATATTGAATTATCATTGCCGGTTATGAAAACGTTCAATTTTCCACTTTGAACAATGTAAACATTCTCATCAGAATCACCTAGAAATAGTTTAAAAAAGCTTGCTTTTTACCCCTCTCGAGTAAACTAGACGAAAGTTGGGATAATTACCGATCCTGAAAAGATATGATCCAGCCTCTAGATTGATAATTTCCGTATGTTTGCATAATTTTAGAAATATCGGCTTTTCGAAATGACCAAAAACACGAATACTTTGCAACATATAGAGAACATCTGGTGGCATCCGATCATCATTCAACATGTCCTCTTGTAGATATTCAGCAGGTGGTTCTAACACCTACAATATATAAAAATAAACATTCACCTAATGAATATTAATGAAAACAACGTTACGTAAGAAACGATAATTGGAAATAAATGCGTGTTTGTTTTTCCTCGTTCAAATAAAGTAAACAAACAATTACGACATAACCATGTATAATTTAAAGAAAATTTATAGAAATTACAATTACCTTTAGTTGTTCAGTGTCAGAGTCTTTCTTCAATTGTAATAAACGTCGAGCAAATTTCATAACCATTTTTCGTTTTTTACCTTGTCCAGAATTACGAACTTGTCCAGAGATATTTTTGACTTTCCTCAACATTTTTCTACCGTAAAATAATGCTTTATCACGTTTTCTAAAACGTGAAACACCTTCATCTTGTTGTGATTGTATTACGGTAAAGGCTATATAAGAGTTTTATGTCTATTAGAAATTTTTTTGAATCCTTTAAAGAAGAATATTACCTTTCCGATGGCATTTTTTAACACAATATACAATTATTGTAATGATCGTTGCAAGGATACCCGTTATGGTTAAGTAAAACACCTGCAACAATTCAATATTTCTAAATAGATTCTCTTAACAATACAGAAAATCGATAAAAATTATGCCTCATGCCTCATTCAACTTACAGTGTATGATTGTTGTGTTATGAAATTAGTGAAATAATCAAAAATTACATTGTCCGTCCATATTGATTTGTAATTTAAGTTGTAAACCGCACTTAGGAGATCCATATTGTTACAAACATGATAACATTCAACTCTGATTAATTTGAATCGTGTTTAATTAGATAGATAACAAATTTTCTTTCACACTGACATTTATCACCTTTGAAAAATGTCTAAAATTCACCTCCACCAACCTGACGGCGACAAAATTTCCTATCCAACAATAATGGCAGGAGGAAACGATCAAGCGGGGTTGCCACGTTTCGTATTAAGTCATTCATTTCACATGTTAAATGAAAGTGAAAATGAACATTCATTCACACGTATCATGTAGATATGATTCATTTTAGAATATCTACGTGTTAGTATTTATCAGTAATGAAAGAGAAATGAATAAAAGTAGAGATGCGTATCACTTTTTGTTCAATTCATAAATGGCATTCAATCTAACTACAGCGAAGGTAATTTCAATTCCAAAATTATGCTTATTAATAATAAATGCTCAAATTGAACCAATCCTGTATTTCCTGCCAACAACAATAATAATAATAGTAGTATTAAAATAATTTGTACAATTTCAATCAAAAAATATTTAAAATCTAAATTACATCACAGTATATTTGCCCATTAATGAAACATGACAATCATCACAAACACGTACAGGTTTCGCTGATGACGGTAATGCCATTGAATTATCTGAACACGAACTGCAAAATATTCCACCACAATTACGACAATGATGTTTACGTCTAGTTAAATTGAATTCTTTATGGCATGCTCTACAATTCGTTACTGTTTTATCATTTGTCCATACACCACTATCTAAACGATTACGATTAAATTCTTCTTTCATTTCAGATATTTGTAATTTCGATGTACTCAACTGACCACCTAATTCTTCAAGTGTCTGCTCTTGTTCTAAGCATTGCTCCTTTAAATTGTAATAATCTTCCTGTAGTGTAGCATATTTCTAAAATTATCCAATATTATTTTTAATTATCATCATTAACAACAACAACAACAACAACGAACTTTTGCAATAATCCTTAATTGATTCATTTCACTTTGCAGTTTCGATATACGTTCACGGTCTTGTTTTAGTGCTTCCTGTAATGAAATCCTCCATTCACGTTCAACTTTCAAGTCACCTTCAACAGTATTGGCCTGTTCTTCATGTTGAGCAGCTTGAACGTCCAATTCACGCTTCAATAGTTCAGCAGCGGCACGATTCGATTCACTTTCGCGGTATCTGAAATTTTTACCAAAAATAACGAAAAAACAAAACCCAAATTAAATTGAATAAAATGAAAAAAATTAAAGGAAATTAATGGCAAACCTACCACAAAAGAAATATAAAAACCAACAAAAATTAATAAAAGGAATTGAAATTTCGAGGGACAAATTTAAAGAATACATATTGTTTTTGTTTACAATTGTTTTATTTATGTTACATAAGCAAAGAGATTGTAAGAATTTAATTAAAAGGTGCACTATAGTATCGAACATTAATTTTTTTCACTTTGTTTTCGTTTGATAATGTTACAAGAATAACACTCAGTTATTATAAGAATATAACATCTATTTTTATTAAACTTTTGGCTACGATAACAAGTGGCTATCGATAAATATTTACTACTTGTAGCTGCTTGTAGTGAAGGTTTGCCAACATTTCCAATATAAATATCTTAAAAGCTATTGTTTAAATATTTTACAATTCTATTTGAATATCGTATAATTGAAATAATATTGTAAAATATTTAAATTTATTGTTATTACAATTAGTAGATTAGTAGTTACATATAGAGGAAATTATTGTTAGTAAGAATTAATAAAAAAGCGTTTCGTTAAAATAATGCTAATAAAAAAAAAGAAATACCTACTTAATTTCAAGTGTTTGCATTGTATCTGTCATTGACTGTGCTTTAGCCTCTAGTTTCGTAACAAGATCCGTTTTATGTTTCAAAGACGCCTCACATTCCTGAAATAAGCCACACAATTTACACAATTCTCAGTCTTTCAGTTTCAATTCTTATCATTTATCAAATTAATAGTAAATTTTAAATTAAAATATAGAGGCAACAAACAATATGTTTAAATAAAATTGTGCCTATAAAAATTCAATTAACTAATAATATATAGAAAAGAAATTTAGTTGGTTGCAGTAATAGCGCCATCTGTTGTCACTTCATCTTGTTTAATTTCCAATTCAAGTTTAACAAACGATTCAGTTGAATCGGATTGTGTTGGTTCATTTTTTGTTTCATTATCAGTTGTTGTTTCATTTATTTTAGATGTTTCATCAATTTTCTTTTTATTATTATCATCAATATCTCTCTTTAGATTTTCTTTACTTTGTTTTTGTGTTCGTTTATTGATTGTTGGTTTTTTCTCATCTTTTAATAAATGATTATATTTCTCTAAATTATTTAATATTTTGCCAATCTGGCCAGCTTTCGCTTGCAGACGGCTAACAACTTCACCTTTTTGTGTTAATTCCATTTCACACTCCTATAATCATATTTTTTTAAAAAAAGAAAAAATTATCAACATGTTATTTATAAAACAAAAATCAATCTGGTAACGTTGTTCTTAAAACCATTTGTAATCTTAATTACACCGCCTGTCCCACTTAACTATAAACAATGTTTATCTCCCGTCATTTAATAAAGAGGAGAAAAAGGGTTCGAAGTTGGTTTAGTGTGGCGTCCAAGGAGTATTAGGGTGGTTTATGGATTTCTCCGTCTTCTTTCGAAAATAAGTAAACTGAAAAGTAGCTCATAAATAATGTGTAAAAGTGTCTCCGAGGATTGAACTGTTGAACAAGATAAATAAATTGGTTGAAATTGAGCCCAGCCTTCTTGAATATCTACAATTAGTTTTATAACAAAATACATTACAAACAAACGATCTACTTGTTTTTCTAATACTGAATAATTTGACAGCTCATTGAATTACATTCCGTCAACACTGTAATAAAAAATATGCATAATTCCTAGATTATTTGATAGTTTCAGATAGTTATATTTTCACTCAACTCGCCAACACGGTATACTTATTGCTGACGTGGAAATTACAAGGTCAAGTTCTATTTCATTTGTAAACAACCCATAAAAATACAATACCGAGAGGAATGAAATCGTAATTTTCACGAAAAAGGAAATCTGCTTTTAACCCCTATTTCATTAAAATAACACCAACTAAAAAAAAAATATAATAAGAGGTTGAGGTCAGCCTTTCATATTTCCAGTATTACATTACTTATCCGGTACAATCAGTTTATTATTTTCAAAAGAAGGTGGAGAAATCCATTAACCACCCTTGGACGCCACACACACTACACTAACTTTGAACCCTTTTTCTATTCTTTATTAAATGAGGGGAGATATAGACTATCCATAGTTAGTTGGGACAGGCGGTATAAACAATATTTAAAAAAAAAAAAAGAAAAACATTGATGAATACCTGTAATTTCCTATACATTTCCAAATTGATTAATTTAATATCGTCCAATTGCCGTCGCAGTGAAACTATTGTATCCTGTTTCTCATGTATGTCTTTCTCTAATAATTTCATAGCCACTTCCATTTCAGCCTTCAGACAAATCTATAATTATTTAATTAATTAATAAGAAAATAATTCGTCTAAAACTATTTACTTGTAATTCTAATTCTTTATCAGCTTCCTGTCTTAATCGCCTCTCCTCTTCTAAACGTTGTTTTAATTCATCAATTTCACCATTTGTTACAGTCTTACCACCATTCTCATTATCTGTTATATTTGTTATTTGTACACCACTAGAACTCATACAATAACCACTAACATCACGTCCTAATTCCTGTTTCAATTGACGATTCTCTTCATATAATTGTAATAAACTATTTTTGGCAATTGCTAAATCTTCTTTCATTAGTGCATTCATTGTTGTTAATGATTCAACTTTATTTTGTAGATTTGTTACGGTTGCACTATAAAAAATATCGCTTTATTTTTTATTTCAAATTTTATAAAATATCTTTTCTTTCATACTTTAAATGGCGATTTAATTCTTCAATATAATTCTTTTGATCTAAAACTGTTGTCATATTATCACCTTGATCATCATTACTTGAATCACTTGATACAGGATTCGATGAACGTAAATATAACGAGAAATCAATTACACCTTGGGGACAATCTAGATCTTCTTCCTAGAAATGTATCGAGAATTACTAGAATTTTATAGAAAACCTCCATTATTTACTAACAATAACAATAATGATGATGTCACTTTTATCAAGGTAAAAATAAACAATTGACACCTTATAAAAAATGAAATACAGTTATAAGTGGGATCGCCTTGTTGTTTGTAATAATTACAGTACGATCAAACCCGATTATAATAATTTCGTTACATCCGAATTTTCCATATAAAGGGGTTTTTACTAAAAAAGTTTTTTTTTTTAATTTCAGGATAATTCAGACGGCAAGTATGTGGAAAGTTTGATAACAGATGAGTCACTCCAACAATGATTCATTCGCGTAAATTATCAGGAAGTTTCAATAGAAATTTAAAGAAGTTTCCGGCTTTTGCTGATTCGGAAATTAGTTGCCTTACACAAAATGCCAGTTAAAGTAGATTTTATTTTACTAATTTTTGAGCCTGTGTCCTTAATATGCAGGTATAGTTAACTTACAACTTTAAGAAAGTAATAAAGTGATTGAATTTCGTAAATAACCACAATTTTACAATTCTGTCAATCAAAACAGGTAGTAGACGCTTTTGTGCAGGGCTGTGAATCAGGGCATCGAACCGGAACTGAACCGAAAACCGAAATTTTGGTCGGAACGAAATCTGGAGCTGAACCGAAAACAAAAACCGTTTTTTTCGGTTAAAACATACTACTTAACAGAATCTTTTTCTCTTTCTACCCCGGAAACCAAACACCGAAAAAAACCGTTATTTTTGCAGGCATGAAAACCGGAACCGAATATTCTTTTCAATGGAACCGGAACGAAAAATAACATCAGGTGTAAAGTGTTAAGTCCCATAATGAAGTTTCTGGTGCTAAAATAAACAGAAATTGCTAAACGACCACGTCTTAATGTTGAAATTCGTGGTGGTCGTTGTTTGCAAAATTTTATTACTCTCTTAAAATTGTGAGTCGACTATAAATCTTTTGAACCTTTAAACGAAAGCTGAAAAGTGTGTCAAAATGTTTACATTTATCTAATGTGTCCTATTATCTTTATCGCATTATACAAGAGTAATGATAGTAGAATTTCATGAAAATTAGTACTTTCACATTTATTTCACGTAAATAAAATTTTCATGTGATAAAACCTAATTGATTTCATTGTAGTAACTGTAACTAAAAATAAAAATTTTAAAAAATCTGTATACCTTAACACACAAATTACAATCGATAACATTTAAGCCGACCAATAATCCAATAATAACAATTGCCTCATCGCTAAGCATTAAAGCATCCGGTTCAAAATATTCAACTAAAGCTTCATCTTTATGGTCAATCAATACTTTTAAATAATCAGCTAATTTCTTTTGCATTAAAGCAATACGTAACCAAGCACGAGCACGGCCCATATGTGTCCTAAATTAAATAATAAAATTTTAATTATTTAAAAAAAATTATAATAAAAAATTACAACAAACCTAACAGTGGGTAGATCGCGTACACTTGCTGTAATATCCTGCGCTTCCGGTGCATATTTTTCAACCATTTGTAGTATATCCCATAGTTCTTTTTTAGGACCTAATAAGCCCTGAAAATTTATTTTTATTTTAGTTAAATTAAGGAATTTATTTGAATTAATAAAAAACTAGACAGAGATTTGTGATAAAATAGTTGGAACAGTGCAATTTGATACCTTTTTAGGACGAAGACCGTGACGTAAAACGTGCTCTAAAACTATGAAGAAGTGCTGTAGGGGCATATGATCAGAATCCAACAT
This sequence comes from Mylabris variabilis, assembly GCA_037464815.1. NCBI lineage: Eukaryota > Metazoa > Arthropoda > Insecta > Coleoptera > Meloidae > Mylabris > Mylabris variabilis. The sequence continues at coordinate 9,988 of JAZBGW010001190.1, forward strand.
TCGTCCATACCTAAGTGATTGTTCAATTAATTCCTTAACGACTAATTTACTAATGTTGACTAGATTACTGCGTTCTATCACCACCGGATCACGACCTATAACAAAATATCGATTAGAATTTCTATATTATATTGTTGATTTTTTTTAAGCAATTTTAATAAATTAATCATTTTCAACAACTACCGAATGGTTGTTGTACAGGAACATCCGGTGATGGTGTCGATATTGGTTGTGTTATAGAATCTTGCATATTAAATTCAACATCATGTAATTCTTTAAGACACAACCATTCCCCATCAACAGATACACGAAAATTACATAAATAGATTGTATCTTGTGCACCGGCCATCTCTTGTTCCATGGCCGTATTGCCACTGTCTACAATTTCTTGGACTTTCATGGGTGTAATATTTTAGAATTCACATCAATATCACAAATATATTTCCAAATCATTCGGTTTATTCAAACCAAATAGAGGAGAAAAGTGAATAGATCAATATAATTTAATATCTCTTGATTATATGTTCTAGGATTATCTTCGAAGTTTCTCGTACATAGCACAGAACAAAAACAGCGCAACATTTAAACTGTCTTATTGATTTTTCAATTAAAAAAGCTCAAACTTGCCTCCTATAAGAGAAAATCAATAGCTTATGTAATAGCGCCATCTAACGGCATTTCCCGAAAACTCTACATAAACAACTGAACTATCTCAAATTGGTAAGAGATGGAATAGCATATGTTAACAACAAATTATTGTTAAATTACAATTAATAACTATTTATAACAATTGAATTATTCGATAATTATCAGGTGGATATACAATAGGGATTTTTTTTAAATTATAGTTTACCTCGGCTTTTCAAGATTTTCTTTGTTGAACGTCTTGAAAGTAATAAACCACCCCATTCGAATTCTTTAATTGAAGCAATTGATGGCGATCTAGAGATGATTTTATCATTTATTGGAGTTGTTGGCGAACCTTCACTACTAGCAGCAGCCATTTTGACAACTAACTGTCAAAACAAACAAACGTCAAGAACATCTGTAACTAATTGTAGCTCCAACAAAAAGAAAATTCTTGAATTTCCCTATGAAAATTCTGAAGACTAAATAAATTAAAGGAATGCATTTCCTCTATTTAATCTAACTTTGAACTAACAAGATTTTTCGGATAGTTTCTATAATTTTTATAATTATATCTATTTCTAGCTCTCACAAAATGGCAGCATTGCCAATTCTATTAGAGCATTGCTCTCTAATTTTGAATAAGAAATTTCCTAGATATTTATTCGTTCCAAGCCTCCCTAGATTCAAGAAAATTGTTAAAATTTCCCCTGGGCAAGTAAAAATACCCCAATCCTGGGGAAATTTTCCTAGACCTGCTAACTCTGTGAAAAGGTTTTAAGAATAACAAAGATTGTCGGCTTAATTGTAGCTCCAAAACTGGATAGAAGTGGGCGGGAATTTCGAATTCTGCGGATAGTTTGTTGTTAAATTAAAACAATTTATTTTTTATCAATTATTATAATTTCCATACAAATTATAAACATGTTTTAAAATACTGTACACATACAGAGCAAAGTATAAGATTTATTCTTTTGTAATAATTTTAGCTTGATATGGCATTTCCAGATATGGATTCAATAAAAGAAAACTCATCTTAAATATAGCACACTTTTTCTTGTTAATTTTCTTTTTTTTAAACAACCTTATTAAGACAATAAAAATATTTATAGCCGCCATTTCTTTATAAATATAATATTTACAATTTTTTATTCCGTATAATTTTTCTTAATAGAATTTTTACACTGACACTTTTTTTTCAAAAGTGAATCTCAATTTTTCTCCTTTTATTGTTAGCGCTTTTTAAATCAATTACAAATAGAAATTGATTTTTATAATTAATTATTGTTCATATGTCCTAGTCTCTAGTTGTTAAAAAATTTAAAATTTAATTAAGTAACAAAATTATATTTTAAATACAAAAAATCGTCTTCATAGAAGATAAATACGTTATCCCGTGCCAGTGTTTTCATCAAATCTTCATAATTATCGTTTTATATAAATAAAAAAAATCTTTGTGTTATTATTCTTATTTCCAAATGATTTGAGTAAATTTAAAATTTCATAAAAATAATAGCTACCATAATTAAACCGATACACACACAAAAAAATAATAATTAATAATTATAATAAAATAAAATCTAAATTGGAGATCAAAAAAACATTGCCACTTTGTCATCAATTAATATCGTTTGAAGATTTTCTTAATTGTTTCGTCTATATAATAATTGCACAAATTGCAAATTTTTTGTAGATTGTTCACGTCTATTGTCTACGAATATTGGCGATTTATTATTATTGGCTGCCAAATATGAACACAAAAATACTTTCACGAAATCCCCATAAAATCAACATTATTCATTATACAATTTTATAGAGATTTAATCGAATATTTCTTCAAAATACTGCACACTCTTTGCAGAGAATATGAAGATATAATAAACACGTCATACAATAATAATTATTATTAAAAAATAGAATAAAATAAAATAAAAACATCACAAATTTTTTGATAGAAACAACTTAGTCATCTTTAATGGTCTTCATTGTTATTAGTGAAATATTCTCAATAAAATCCGAGAAATGCCTAACGTTTGTATTGAGTAGAGAGTGTCTTAACGACCAACACTTAAGCTCATCAAAGATCTAAGTAGTATTATTTAAAAAAAAGAGAGAAAAACTAAACAAAAGTTAAAGCAAAAACGTATTCTAATAACTAACTAAAGTACGATGAGAGAAATAAATTTGTATTCAGTGATAATAATAATAATAATAATTAAAAAAGAAAACAAAAAATATATATGTATATATTAATTAATGTAAATCTCTGTAGTATTTCATATTTAAAATATTGAAAAGCAGAAACTCAAAGATTTGATAATGGAACAAATTGAAGTGCAAAAGGCGAGTTAATTATTGTTCTCTTTTGTTGAAACTTTTTTGTATTAAAAAATCCTTTTTCTTATTTTTTCTTTTGACGTATCAAATGGCAATTTTGTTCTATTTTATAATCGATTTTTCTTTAATAATAATTCTCTTCTTTTATTTATATACTTAGCTACTTACTAAACGTATGTAACTGATAATAATACTAATATTGTGAGGGTGTAGGCACTGAAGTGAGGGGAATTAACCCATTTATTCCGCTAGTCTTTCACAAGTCGATAGATATGATGTTGGGCCCCATGTTCTGATGTTGATACTTCAAATACATATGCTGTACATAATAGTGTTTCTTGTGTGTCTCGATTGCTCACAACCTACAAAATTGTCGAATTAATAAAATTGAAATTTTCACGAATAAAAGACCTTTATTAATACTTGTAAAATAGTGAAATTCTCCAAAACACTATTCATCATATATTTTTCTGGTAAATGTTTCAATTTATGTATGAAATTTATCATATATTCACACATCGGACTTCGATGGATTCTATAAACAAAACGTCCATTCTCATAACGGGCATATTCGGTTTCTACTTTTTCTACAACTTGTTTACCAAATGAACAGACCTTCGTTGAACATGTTATAGTCATATTTTCGTTACTTTCATATCTGGAAATAGAAACAAAACAATTATTTCGTTAAAAGGTGAACAAGATTTTCATTATAATCGGAGAATAAAAGACTCAATTATTTTTTCTATGTATGAAAACTTTGAATATATCGTGATTTATGTTGATCAAAAAAGTTTATATAGAACGTTAGACACAGGTGTGCGTTAGAGAGCTTCAACTGTATCAAAAACTCGTAAAATTCTACAACGAATCGAATATCGTTCCTGGTAAACACGTTAAGCTTTAAAGATTTCAACGTAAAAATTGATGTAGTGTTTTCTTCGTTTAAACCAGGAAAAACTGTCAAATTAGCTCTTATTGCTCTATTTTGAGAACTACACAGATACCCAGACAGAACGTCATTATTTTAATGATCTCTTCAGAAATTCACAATAATAAGTTTCTACTTGTTTCCAACAGATCTCTATTTATAATTTTTGGAATCTGTTCCAAAGTGCCAATTTTAATTTATTTATATTTTTTTATTATTATTGTTGGTGAATTAAGGCAACTTACAAACTTGTAACACCATAGAAAGCACCAGCTTCATCTTGAATATTCGAATTGAGGTCAGCCCAAAATTTGACTAAGAAGAAGGCATTTTGTGGACCTTTATCGTACAGTTCTTTTAGGCCGCCTTTCTTCTCCGGAAATTTATCGTAGATTTGTCGTACATCAACAGCCTTTTTTTTAAAACAAAATAACATCAAATTAAACAATTATACCGATTATTATCGTTAGTTTTTACCTCTAATAAAGGATCTGTGTATGAAAGAGCCGGTCCTCCTATGTGCACAAACAAATGTCGCTGATACTATCAAACAAAAAAAACGACATATGAATAATTGTTTTAATTAATTTGATAAATAATCCTTACGGCTTCATCACGATTCTGTGATTCCATAAAAGCTGAATATTCAACAAGTCTTAATTTGTGTGTAGCTATTGCTCGCCCCTCCCAAACTGGCGGTGGTGCTGTTTGTAATGGTCCAACTTCACCCGCTGATACGGCTGTTGCTGGCTTACCAGCAGGGTACGTCGATTGGGCAAATGGTTTAACACTTGAGAAAGATAACGAGTTAAAATTTATACCGTTATACGTATAAATAGAGGGAACAACTTACTCCTGACTGGTCCCCGGTTGTAGGCCAGGCTGCCAAAATTGCTGTAATTTCCAAAAACCAAATTAATTTCGAACTCTTTTAAAAATTTGTTAGATTTAAAAGAAAATAATGTACTAACACAACACGATTGAAGCTTTTTAAAGGGTATAATTGATAGTAAAATTAATAAGAAAAAAAAGAAAAGCCTATAGCGTCGCAACACACAGCAAGTAAGCTGAAATATGATGATGGTTATTATGGAAGGAAATTATAATTAGTTAAGAAATTACAAATAAAACGCTCCATAGCTACTATCAGCAAAAAGCAAGTCTTCATTTTTGACTCTTTTTTTTTCAAGTTT
>JAZBGW010001193.1:0-16962 GCA_037464815.1 Mylabris variabilis
ACCAAAAAGCTGATAATTTAGGACAGAAATATTCTAAAACCTATAGCGGAAGTTCAAAAATCCACAGAAATTGCTTCCTAATAAAGTCTTATTTTGCAACTACACTAACAATAAATCATCTCATTGTTGTGATTAAATAGCAAAATTTGATAAAAATGTACAATTTAAGGCAAGTACTTTTTAAGACTGAAATTAGATTTTGAGAATTCGTCCCAGAAACTCATCAAAGTTGATTAATTTTTTTACCGATTCAATAATAAAATTTGCTAAAAAATTGATTTAACATTGAAAATTTTTTCTCAAATGTGTAAATACTCAATTTTTCACGTTTCAGTGGCAAGTTTTGTTTAAAAATGGGTGGATTAAAAAACTTCACATGTGAAGCTATCGGCCCGAATTGTTTAATATTCGGATACTTAACTGAATAGTACCTAATTGATAATTTTGAACTTAATTTATTGAAATGTTAAATAGCTGTATCCCCTCTTGGCCAATAGATTTTTCTTGTAAAACAAACTAGTTATCTAGTAATCGTATAGTAAAGTTTACAAGTTTCAAACTTCAAGAGGCAAGAGATCGTATCCGTATATAACTCAATTCAGTTGAATAAATTTTCGGTTGGTCAAGATTGCAATTTGATCCCTATCAGGGAGTATGTGTGTTAGATTGTTGTAATATAGATTGTTATAATATTTATGTTTATGTATAAAATATATGAGGTATGAGAACGCTATATTATATTACAACTTTCCAAGCAACCGGTAAGTTTCTCAACTATAGTTGATCGTATATCGATATTAAATGCAGCGTTAACATTAATAAATTTACAACTCAATTAAGTCCAATGACAGTAAAGGGGAAATTTTATGGTCATTATTATTATTATTTGTTTATTTATAAATATTTAAAATTGTATTATAATATTGGTTTAATCTAACTTCGAAATCTTTTACTAGCTTTGTCCAACTTGCTAATGGTTCGAGTTTCATCATTTCCTGCATTTAGTGTCAATTCACCCTATTCTTCCTATTGTTCAATTCCTACCACCGCCACCATCACGATTACACGTCTCTTTATCCTATCGAAATAGAACGTCATCTAAACAATAAAACTTTAGTTTGTTGTACAGTAATATTAACGGAATGACCGGACGGACGAGCGACTTAGCCAAGTAGTCCTGAAAGTCAAAACTCGAATTTAACTACAACTATTCCGGTGACTATCTTATCCATAATACGCCCTCTGTACAGTTTCCTCCATTCCACTTGTCTCTTTACATTTTCTACAAATTCGATGTGATTATGACTGGAAGCTAATCCAAGTTGAAATCACCCACAGACTGATTCTAGCCGTCATGTCGTCGACTGCCATGAATAAATTAGAGTCACTACCATAGAACACATTGACTACACAGATCTTCATCCCTACTAATTTTCTACTACTACTATCACCCCTTGTAAGCGTCTCGTATTTTCAACATTTCGTACATGCAAACGTATATATAGACAAGGGTATCTCTTGAGTCTTGTGGATTAGTGGTGGTGGCCGTCCTTACCGTATCCTTAGGGAACACTTTCCTAGTTCGTCTTACAACGAACTCTACCAAATATAGGAGGACTATCTAAAACTGTAATTGCCATACGAATATTGACTATAAAACTAACTGTTGGGTTGCTTTGTCGACTTACCATATAGACAAGGATGTGAAGATATCCCAAGCTGATTGTATCGCGACGTCTCCGGTTATAAACAGTGGAACAAAGGGGTGAATCGAACATTAACCATTCCTGTAACACAACACAGATACTGTTTAGAAACTTTCAAAAATTCATAGACATATTTGAAGAATTTCACATCATTCTTGTAATTGTAGTAGTTGAAAAGCTTATTATGATTATTGGGGTTTTGGGGACGGTTAATTCAAATGTATTATATGGAACCGTTAAACTAGGAAAATATGATGTGATGATGATAATGTGGTAGCTATTGCGGTCCTGTTTGTGTAGATAGAATACTGTTTTATGGTTTAGAAACGATCATTTCTCCAGCGTTGATTGCACGTCAATCCTAGTAAAGATGAGCCATCAACTTGAACTGATTTAATCCACCGTAACGTTAACGTTATCGCTTTGTTTTGTCGCATTTCACTAATTAATATTAATTTTTTATTTGATTTAATCAACATGAATTGATTGTGTGATGAGTTTATTAAATAAAGTCTCTTGTTTGTTCCGAACAAAAACAGATTTCGACCCTTAAGACGCATCTCTAATAAAGTTTAAGGTAAGAACCCTGCGGCCGTAGCTTTGCTTGCTTTATATACAAATTAGAAACTAAATAAGCAAGAGCTTATTCAAGCTTATATTGTTTGTAACTTACAAGTCTTATAAGTCTAGCAGGTATACGGGCATTAATAAACTAAGGTTGAGGTCGAATAAATAACTGTTCAACTTTAAAACTTTCCCTTATCGTTCTTCTTATTAATCGTATCTCTATACGTTTTGTATCATCACCCTCTTCGTGTTTCCAGACATTGTCTACAACTACCCCACCTTCAATGTAATGTTTATAGGGTTTAATAGAAGGGTTGCTACTTACAGTATCGATACCAATTTACTATTAGGTCGTTAAATTAAAAATGGCGCTAGACCCTTGAACAGTCCTATAATGGTTGGGGATCCTGAAAAGGCCAGCAACTTGGCAACTATCTACTATTTAGATGGGGATGGGGGGTCGTTTCTGAATGTTATGAATATTGAGACGACCACAAGCTATAATTAACATAAGATCGTCGAATTCCTGACAGAGTTTCGAGGATACTTGCCAAAGAGTAATAGATCATAAGGAAGGTATATTGTATTATATACACCCTCCATTACCCCTTTATTTTGCTTTAATAATACGAAATAGATACAAAGTTGTCTATATCGATTGGAAAATGTTTAAATTTTCAACAAACAAATACAATTTTTAGTTGTAAATAATAGTTATTTTTGTGAGCTTTAATACCGTTGTGTCGTCGTCTCCCATAAAAGTTCGTATCTTTTATGAAATATTGCAATAGCTCTTGAGAATTTCTATTAGGGGAATAATATAGACTACTCTCCCTCTATTCCAGTTACTTGAAAAACCGCCCCATTTTATATCCACAACATAATCAACACAAAATATTGAATTGTGTTTCCAATACATAAAACTCTTCTTGGCGTCGTCCAACTTGTGAAGTATAAATAAAAATAGTATACTCCAACAAGGAAGATAGGGTGAGAATGCTCAATAAGGGGTGGATATTGTTACACCCTTTATAATTGACAAGAAGACGCCATTGTTTGATTCGAAGGAATCTATTCGGATAAAATTGCGTTTACAATTCGATACAAAAATATAAATATTTTCATCTATAATAAAGCCGGTTTTTTTTTGAGGGCTGTTATAAAAGTGTTGAGATAACTGGTTCTACAGGATTCGAATTCATTGTGACATCTTGACCTATTATAAGGATTGTAATCTGAATATAGCGGTCCAGCTGCTGGCTTTTTAATCATCAATCATTAGAAAGGCAACATTCGTTAGATATTCCAAAATTTTTTGTTTTGTTAACTCCGTTAGCTGATATATTCTCGTTTAACCTGATAATCAATCAACAAATTGTTAATCTGCAATAGACTGTAATAAAAATACGCTGTTTTCTAGGAAACTTTAGCAATCTACGGAGTGTAGCAATAACTTTGCTATAATTCTTTCATTAATTTATAGAATAAAATAATTATTACAAGAACTTGAGAGGAAACACTTAGGCTATCTATAGGGGGTGAAAACGCCCTTCTGTGATATTTAAAAATTCTAGAAATTGACGTCAACTTTTAAAAATTTGTTAATATTGAGTGTAACATTGCTAGTTTTAAAAATTACAAGTCAACTAAATACGAAATATTATTTTCCCTTTGGAAAATTAATTTTCCTTTTCAAAAAAAACATTGAACTGCTTCACAAATGTAGGTCAGGGAATTCCCTAGTTTACTAGTAATAAATTTAAAAAGCATAATTTGAACAATTACCCAGTTTTGTCAATTTGATACACTAAACATCTGTTTATCAATTATTTAATTCTTTCTTTTTCTCTGCCTTGCTTAATTTTTTTCAACTTGTGTTATTTTTCAAAAATTGACCATTGAAAATTTGAAAAATCAAACTCGATTTTACTTTAATTATTAATTTATTTTATTAAAGTATTGAATCGTTCAATGATCAGAAACAGCAACGTTGACGATATTTTCCTTTTGAAAAATTAATTTCTCTTTGTAAAATACAAATTCGATAATTTGTGATTATTGCAGGCTTTAAAAAACTTGGTCAGTTTACCCAGTTTATTGGTAATAAATTTAAAAAACCAGAAAAGACGTAATAAGATTTTGAAGGGAATGCCGACAATTTTTGGCTCAATTTGTCGCGACCCATTATTGTGTCGCAAGACGTGAATTACATAAAAATACCATTTTTTTCCTTTTGAATGTCTGTTTTATGATGCTCTAAAATGTGGATATGAGGACTTCTTCCCTTCGTTTCAATCCCGTGGATGCTTGGAACAAAAATTTATCTGGAGTTTATCGACTACTTTTATTTCTAGAAAATTATTTGGGTTGCATGTTCAAAAGTTTGAGAAACACTGGCTTAGTTTATCGAATATCGAATCGTCGAGAGCTTTGTAAATGTTACTACTACTAATCCTTGACCCACATTTTATAATGCCATTCATTGAAGCTTTTCAATATTCACAATTTTTTTTTGCAAATTGAAATTAATTCATCAACAGGAAAATATTATTTTTGTATTTAGTCGATTGTGAATTTTTAAAAATAGGTAGCAATATTTCATTCAATACTGCCTAATTTGCAAAAGTTGACGTCAGTTTCTCCTATTTCCAAATATCATAAAGGGGCGCTTTTACCCTTAATAGATAGGTGTTTCCTTGTAAGTTCTTAAACAATTATTCTATAAATAAATGGAAAAGTTATAGCGAATTTATTCTTACTCTCCATAGATAGCTGAAAGATTTAGCAATTATTTTAAATTTTATTTTCTACTTTACATCGAATGCATTTGTAATTATCTACCCTGTGATAGAGGAAACAAAGCCTACAATTTTTTATGCTGTTTTGTCGTCTATGGACTAAATAAATCAATAATCTAGTAATTAATAATAAACACGATGAATTTCGTTTATTGTCGGTATTTAGAGAGCATTATTTTTCATAAATCAGAATTAAAAAAAAACAAGAACAAAAACGTGTAGGATATTAATTTCTGGGGACAGCGCACCTGGTTTGAGCCGTAAAATAATTGTTGCAATTATTATTAATTGTGGTGGTTAGGGGTGTTTTTTCTCCATTGAATCCTGTCGCAAAATAATTGTTCATTCTTTACAATCGTTACAACTTAATTATAGAGAATGTAAATGAAATCTTTATAAAAACACTGTTTTGTCTTTGTGTTGGTTGATTTTTTTTGTCTGTAAATAATCGGCTCTTTTAAATTGATTGTAGTTCAGTCGTTGTTGTTGATTTTTTAAGGGTTGGTCGTTGTTTAAAAGCTTCTTGTTAATAAGATTACAGTATCTGTGTTGAACAGTAATTAAATTCCCGCCTCCTCTGTCCACTTCTCGACTATTGCACAACCACCGCCACCACTGTGTACAACCACCACCGTATATTCCTATCATCGTTCCGGCGTCTTCCCTTCATTGCACGCGTCAACAGCACACAGCTTTGACGGTAAAACAGCTTATGTTGACGTCTTGTCTTAACCAAAATCACTTGTGCTTTTGATGTATATTCATCAATAAAACAATTTATTTAATTAACGAGATAGATCTTCAAATATACGTTTTAATAAAAATACATTTAGTTCCACTTGACGGAATATCCATGGATCTCCCACTTGCTCGTCTACTATATGAACATAAATAGATAATGAGATAAAGAAAAGGGGGGCTTCCCGACTGAGAATGAATTGCTTTATAGAATCTTTCAAGTATTCACAGATTTGCTTATGTAGGGCTTAATAGTTAGAATTTGTGTGTATGTAAATCCTTCCGTCATTTATTGACCCCTTGTACAGTTTCTTGCCTTTAGCATGCCCGTTTTGTTAATAAACGAAGGATGAATCATATGCTCAAGGGGTCGTTTGGAGGACCATAATCAGTTAGAATGAACATTTAAGATGGACACCCCAAACACATACATATATTATCGGTAGGGTGTTGCAATAAGGGCATATTAAGGGGGAAAGATAGATAAGATGCCGGCCGGAGATGAACAAGGAATAGTCGTCGTCGTAGACGATGATGACGACGACGACGACGACGTAATCATCGTTGTAGTAATAAGGGGGATGAATAGAGACTACTAGTGGTGCAGGAGCTGTAAACGGGGCGGTATTGATCGAGGGAGAAGACAAGGAATTATGATGAGGGAATAGGGAGAAGATGTTGGCAATGATTGCAACATTACCTTCCAAAACATTGTAATAAATAATAAATTAGAAATTTTCAACAAATAAAAACTTTTGTATATTATTATTAATTCAAGAAATATTTAAACATGTTCGAAGAAAATATAATTTGTTGGTTTTTGCTTCAATTCGGTCTTATCTTCATTAATTTTTGAAAGTCTAGAACATATACTTGAACATGCCTTCTTCAAATAAAAAGTTTTTCTTCAGTAATTAAACAGATATTATTTATTCACTTTTATTTAGGAAATGCGAATTTTTGATCAAACTATCAAGAAAATTAAGGATTTGTAAAATTAAACTTTTGCAATTTGTCCTTTTTGACTTGATGTCAGTCTCGTAATAGAATTTTTAGACTTTATTAAACAAGTAGACTTAATAATTATAATTTTACGAATTCTGTCACTGATTTGTGAAGCTTTTACTAAGCTTTCAGTTACATTCATGATGATTACATGCAGTGAACCAAAATCAAAGGTGTACTTTCAAAATTCATTGTTCCCTGACATTTTCAACGATTCTATAATTTTTAAAAGTCGAAGTGTAAATATGTTATATTTTTTATTTATTATTATTTATTATTTCAAAGTAAATTAGAAAACTGGACCACTTCTATCAATTTACAAAAAAGTTTTTGTGTGTTTTTGATGTTTTCATGTTATTTGAATTAATAGAAAATCTCTATTATTTGATTGGATACTTGTAAAAAAGTGGTTTCTTCAAGTTACTTAAACAGACAGGGATGCATCACAAACTAATTTGGGAAGATTCATAATCGTCAAATCACCCTTTTTTTAGCAAAAGAATAATTGAAGATTTTAATTCGGAATTTTTTTCTAAAACAAAACAAAAAGGAATTTAATTGATATTTTATGAAACGGTAATTGAAGTATGAAAGTGATCCTTATTAAAGTTGTTTGAATTTGAAGCCTTCCAAAAAAGCTGTTTTATGACTCAAATTCGGGACAGAAATGTTTCAAAATCCAGGCTAAGAATACAGAGTTTTGTTTGAATGTTGACTAAAAGCGATTAAATTATCTTCTTTTCACGACTAAATAGCAAAGTTCGTTAAGAATTTATGATTTAAAACAAAAACGTCTCAAAATATTAATTAAAAATAAATAATTCAGTATTGAAATTGAAATCTAGATTTAAAGTCAAAAATTTAGATTGAAAATTAATTAAAAAAGCTTAAATTATCTTCTTTTCGCGATTAAAAAAAAAACTGAATTTGAATCAGTTCCTTTTTCACATTTTAAGACGCGATCAAATTGGGAGAATAAATCACAAATTCAGAACAAGAATCGATTTTCATAAATTCGATTATTTAGCACGAAAACATTGAAAATTTTAACTAAGATTCAAGAAAATTGTCAAAAATTGAATGAAAACTAAAATTTGCTAATAATGATTTAGGACTAAAATTTCTTAAAACCTAAGTTCCAAGTCAAGAATTCAGCTCAAAAATAATCCTATTTTTACAGCTTAAGAGCAAAATGATTTATTTAGATTTAGAACAAAAATTTATTGGAACCTCGATTACAGACCTCAAATGCCTTAAAGCTTTTAAATTCCGTTTTTTTGACGATTTAATTGCAACTTTATTAAAAGTTAATCTTTGAGGACATAAAGTGTAAAACCAAAATCAAAGATGCAGTGCCAAAAACGACGAAATTAACAGCAAAATTTGTTAAAAATCAATGTTTGAGAAGAAAACGGCTTTAAGACCTAGACTGAAAGTTAAGGATTAAGCCCGAAAACAAATAAATGCATCTAATTAGTCTACTTTTCACAATTTAATGACCAAATTCACTAAAAGCTAAAGAAGAAAACATTTAAAATTCGACAAATTTGCAATAAATGAATAATTTAGGATCAAAAATTCTCCAACAAAATTAATACTCTAGGTCCTCTAGAAAAACATTCCTTAAAATTTTGATTAAAAATAAATTAACAAGCAAATACTACATTATGAATTCAAGCTTTTATAGTGTTTTATTGGAATTTCTTGGAAGACACACAAGAGAATAATTTTGGCATAATTAAGATTAGACGATTAAAACAATACAACAATTCTTCAATAATAGAGGGTGTTGTTAGGATCTTGGCGTTCACCCCCGTATACAGAAACACGAGTCGGCTTTTTGGCGTCGTATTCCAACATCAACGACGTCGCGGCGCCTTCACCAAATAAGAAAACGTGATTTATTGGTGCATTTTCGACATTATAGGCGGAAATAGCGTTGTCTGTTGATTTATGTAAGGGGTTGTTCAGTTTGTTTTCTATGCTGATAGTAGCCTAGCTATGGGATAAATACACAACTTGAACAGAATTGTGTACAGTTGTCAGATGATATTTCTTTTTACTTACTATTTCGTAAAGGAATTCTTAAGGGTGGAATTTCAATAAAATAAACCTAATTAATTAAAGGACGCACCTATGTAAATCTATTTGGAAAAAACATTATTAGATTTTAATAATAATTATTCTTTATTTCATTATCGTGAGAATAATGATAATTTTTGGAAAATAAGCCGTGTTAACAACCGAAATTTAGAGTTACCTTCGCTAGGAAACCATCGATCGATCCTGTGAAAACTTCCGTCCACTAGAGGTCAGCGTTTGGTCATTTTCCCGTGGAAATTAGAGAATTTTCAATTGGGAAATCAAACGGTACGCCAATAAACTCAACAGTTTTAACAATTTAGTTCGATAATTCTACACAATATCACCACATTTATATTTTATTTATATTTTCTCCAATTATTATTTAGCTAGGATTTTCCAGAAACTCTACTAGCATCACAGACGATTGCTTCAGTTTGCTTCCACTTTTTTTAATGAACTAAACGAGTAACGGTCGTCTATGCGATGAAAACCAGTTTCTATATTGATTCACAAATAGTGACAAAGACTGGACAATGGTCAGTCTTTTGATAACTGGTCCAGCATCCCTTTAGAAGCTGAACGGCAACTACCACTAAAAAACACTATACAGCTTCCCGGAGAACATCTGGCGTTGGATTTGTTTCGCTATTTTATTATAAACTTGTAAAACTGGTTAGGGGGTGAAAAATAGCGTTGTAAAAGAGATGTGCATTTAATAGGAAATCGCTCTATTAGAAATCGTTTTCCTAAAATCGATGAATTTTAATTCAGAAGGAATTTCAAATATTCAACAGTATAGGGGGTAAATTGTCGTTTATAATACATCTAGATAAGTAAACAGCTAGGCTGATATACGTTAATATCGTTCGCGATGTTGTATTTGCTACTGCCTAGCTATAATATTGGTGTGCTTTGTGAATATTAAACTTGCCAAATCCATATTTACACTGCAACAGAATGAATTCTGTTCATAAATACGTTGTAAATTATTAAAATTTCATTAAACTTTATACTCGATTTGAGCGTGATATTTATCAGAGTCGGAACGAGTCAATAATAAGATTTTAAAAAAGAAAATCGTTATCATGTAATTTGTCTAAATACCAAATTCTTATTACAGTGTAAGTCAGACTTTATGATTCGGACTCGACTTGGGGCTGTTGATCACACAAAGACCTTCTATCTACGTATGTATGCATGTATGTATGTATGTATGTGAACCGGACTTGGGGTGAATGCAAGCTGGAAACTAGGGGTGCTCTCTCACTACAGTAACCTCTTCTGTAGTAAAATCCCTTGCGATTAACATCAAAAGGAGGCCATGTTAGAAGGCGGAGCAATTCCAGAACCAACCCTCTAGAATATCATCATCATCATCATCAACATCATCCCCTTTTACTAGCAACTTTCCTACACAATGCACGTATACATTTATAAACATACCCCCCACTGTGGCGAATTCCGTGTATGTATGTATGTGTTTGTGTGTGAAATACCCCTATCTCGTTCTTGTACATTACATTTGGAAAAGGGTAGGATTTTTGAAACTCTTGTGGTAGCAACTAGCGCTAGATAGTGGAGAAAAAACGAATAACAACGACTGGATGATGTGTTTAGGGGGTAGTGGTGTTTTATAAATTTTTAGTTAAGCTACTCCAGACCAGATGGCAGGGTAGATTTGAAAAATTTGAAAGAATTGTGCGAGAAAAAATGGAATTTATTGTTTTAGGAACAATTTTCATCTTGACGATACTCGTTTAATGGCTTCAATTTTAATAAGAAATTGTTCTCCATTCAAACAATTAAAGGCTGGTATATTAAAACAAATCAGTAATCAATGTTTGAAGGATTGAAATTTCGCCTATAGGTACAGTCGAGTGTACTGAAAATGTGACGACTCTTGAACGAAAAATATCCCTTCTTTTAGTTGTGTGTATCGAGCTTTCTCCATCTTGAAGGGAAGAAGGTGTGGCGGTTACCTGTTCTGTAAATATACAAGATAACATCCCTAGTCCCACGTTGGATATTTTTTCTTCCAAATTCTGGCCTGCTAGACATATGCCGTATTGTAAGAACCTCCCTCGTTAGCCTGACTTACATAGCTTCATAAAAATTGTCACATATTCAGCGCACTCGGCTGTACACTGGCGGCCAAAAATAGAGACTGAGTCTTGAGCAAGAATATCACATATTTTCGTTCATGTGAGTCAGGCTGCTTGTCTGGTGATGGGTAAGTAAGTAGGAAGTGTTAGAACGAGTTTTTACGATACCAAATTTGTAGAAAATATTTGTCTGTGTAGATAATTATTTAAAATGGAACCAGTAGCCCCTTCCTCATCTTCTGATTGAATATCTTCTCAAATTTTCGCCTGCTCAGATTCTGGTACATTATGACGATCACCCTCATGGAAGAGGTATTTTTCATGGCTGCCTATCTACAGTCAGTTGCGGAAAATTTTTAACGGTGAGGATTGTATGGTGTAAAACAGGCTTTTTCATGAAGGAGACAACATACTGTTGGGTATCGGGAGAAAGAAGGAGACGATGTATTGATGTAGGTACACACGGTTTCATAAATAAGTGGGCAGTTTCTGTGCGGCTGTGTAAAACAGGCTTTTGGGGGTGGTCCTGACAAGATAACAGGGCACAATCTCCTAAGGAAGATATTCAATCAGAGGCAGGGGTGGGGTTACTGACTTTACTAAATTATAGATAATATGTTCTGTTAAGATGGCGCTTCTATACAAAAAATTGTGCAAACTCGTTCTAACACCTCCCACCTACTCACCTTCTTACCCCCATGAGGGAAACACCCTGACTCACACGAACCGAAAATGTGATATTTCTCGCTCAAGACTTGTGCACCTTTTTTGAAACCGTGTGTACCTGAATAAAGAAAACACCACAGCTTCCTAAAGCTGAACAGGTAATCTGCCAGTTATTTATAGTTCAACTTCAATAGATACTATTCGCCAAAACCGGTAAGGCAACAAAGCAGGGTCGGTTCATCCCCAATTCCAAAAATTGTAGAAGAACGGTTCAATCTATATAAGACACTTCAAATTTCTCATCAAGAGTCGTTAAATTTTTTCCGCAACTGATCGTACAGTGACGATCAAAAAAAGAGACCACCTTTTGTGCGGCTTTGTAAAACCGGCTTATGAGGGCGATCATCACAATGTAACAGAATCTTAACAGGTCAGAATTTGGGAAAAAAGATATTCAATCAGAAGATGAAGGCGGGCTTTACTGATGCCATTTTGGGTATTTATCCGAATAAGAGAAATACTTTCTACAAATTTTCTATGGTTGAAATTCGCTACAATATCTCCCACCTACCCACCTTTTTACCCTTACGAGAGAAACAACCTGACTCACACTCTTTTTTTTTGATCGTCACTGTACACCCGGGCGTATGGAAAAAGTGACGACTCTTGAGTGAGATATACCCGTTTTTTAGTTGTGTAAAGTGTAAATCAAGCTTTCTCAATCTTGAACGAAAGAGGGCGGTAAGGCGCTGTAAATAAACAAGATAACACCCTTATTCCCGTCTACTATGTTTGATTGAATACTTTCTTTTCTAATTCCGATCTGGTAGACACTGATTTACACAGCCTTACAATTATCGGCGCCTTTTCCATGCACCTAGCTGTACATATTTTGGTGAATAAACGTTAAACTGAACTTGAGTTATTATTCTGTCAAAAGCGATTTGTTAGTTATTGTTCATCAATAAGGTTTAATATGAATGGATGTTATTACTGTGTAGACAATACGGAGAAAATGAGCTGGCGTTAAAGTTTAAAACCCAAGCATCTTGTAATCGTTTCAGGGCGGATTTTCAAAAAAGAGTGAAATGCATGCAGAGATACTACAATAATTGTGGAATTATTGTCAGTAATCTTATCATCAGCGTTATCAATTTGTCGTGGGTCGGACTTGGTAATTATAAATCTATTATCGATTCAATCCGACCTCTTGTCTACATATCACCAAATGATGTATCTCTTTAAGGCCCATGTATATGCTATTGACGTATTCTATTATAACTGGATATCATCACATAACAGTATCACTAGTAGTTTTATTTATTATTGCTCTTGCTGTAACTAAAACAACCACCAACTATTACTATTATAATACCCTGAAAATCATCAATCCACCTACCGCCCCAATTTGGTTGTCTATATCAAATAGTATGTGAATGTTAAAGAGAGCTAGTACGCGAGAATGGTTACACAAAGTCTAGTGTAATCAGCTTAGAGTCCCTTCGTCGATATACTAACTATAGTGGACGGTGTTGGACTAGTGCCGTGGAGTTCCTGAGGACGCGTTCATGTGAAGCAGAGGCGATAGAGTGGAAATACTCTTGTTGATGATCATAGGAACGTTAACCTAAACCATATAGTAGATATTCATACCCCAAGATCGACTTATACTTGTATAAATAAATACGATAAAGAATTTTTATTGAAATTCGGATTGATATACAGCTCCTTGACGGGGCGCGGTGACGCAGACAACACCATCAGATTCGAGTGAGAAGAGATCCTTGAGGTTGCCAGCGTCGGTATTGATCGAATCCGTCTTCACTACAGCCATCTCCGTCCCAACCCCTCACTTTTCAGCCATCCCCTAGATACCCCCCTTACTACTACTCCCCTTACGGACTCGACTCTCTTGCTTAATTCTAACCCCTATCGCCTCATTACACTCTTAGGTTACAGTTTGTTGTAGGCGATTTTCGACCTTATTATATCTGATAACCTGATAAGTAAAGTTCATGTGTATATGTTGTATACATATTAGAAAACATTTCTAATAACACTCACTGGCACGTTTACAGGAAATGCTAGTTTTAATTGGATTTTCAAGGAAATATCATTGAGAGGAATTGAGAGAATTTCATATTATAGAAAATCAATATTTGATGTTTTGTTGTTTCTTAATAGTTTCGAATTTTTTTTAGTATTTGTAATTGTGTTTCAAATTCGTCCATACAAACCAATCAACCATTCACTTCTACAATATAGAAATTTCGTAACTGTCAAATGCAGCATCTGGTCCACAGTGAATAATTACCACCTATTGGAACATATAGCTAGATATTGATTCACAGAATGTATTCAAACATCTCTCCAACTTCTGTACGCTTGCATGCTTTGAGAATTTGCAATTAGCAATATTAAAAGCTCACGTGTACATACATATCTACTATCTACATGTTTGTAAATTTATTGGACGTAGGTATATAACAAATAATCTATTTTTGTGCTTTGTGGCCTTATCATTGTTGCAGATGTTGATTTTAAGGGCTTGGGAAGACATTACGGCTCGATTTTATACGTTTTCCTGTAGAAAACTCGAAAAAGGGTTTAGAAACATTTAAACGAAAACCAAGTGGAGTGGATAAGAATGGTCATCGTCAGTTCCATACTGGCGCGTACCTAATGATCTGTGAGCGACACAAAGGCGTCTATTCGAACGACTACCACCATCCTTTGTATATGTATTTCGTCATTTTCATTAAATATCCGTAAATGTGTAAATAAACACAAACAGAAGAAACAACTCTATATAAACTACAATTGCTCGAGGTTAGAGAGATCTATTAAAGACTAACTATTCTAGTCCAGTGGAAATTGGATAGTTTTGAACAACAATATAATTCGCATTATGGTAGAATTGAGAATATCACCACCACCACTAATGAAGCTAAAAATTTCGACCGCACTTTAGAGGGTGGCCGATCAACTGTGAAAGAAAGGGGTAGCAATTTTTTGACCTATATTCTATTCCTGAAAAATCTATATGATGTAAACTTTAACATTATAAGAATTCTTAGTACTAAACCTTCCCCAACAATTATAGTGTGATACTTTTCATGGTTTTCCAGCTGTTTTATATCTTTGCCTGAAACTATCATCCCTACTAATTCTATCTTTTTCCAACTAAATGATTGTAAATTGTATTTTCTCCTTTACGGCAAACATATCCGTCGTGTTTGTAAAATATGCGCGCACGTCTGGTTGAAAACCTGCGAAAACGGCCAGCCACGTGGTTTTACGTTGTTTCACCCAACATCAGCTGATAAAAACGGAAAAAGTCGCACACACATCTACATACAAATTTTCGTATGAATGAAACATCAAAAGAGGGATGACTTTCGAAATATACCTACATCCATATATACACACACACACATACACAGACACATGTTTAGGGATAATGGACAATGTTGAATTTGGGGTAGGGATTGTTGGAAACTACAGCCTGAAGCATTAGTATAATGGAGGGAGTTGGAGTGCTCCGCCTTCAGACCAATGAAACTCTTCGATGAAAGTACGATCGATTGCAAGAAAACATTCTGAGATCGGTAAAAAGATGTTTCAAACTTTCTAGGATTCCAGCAAGCTTTGGTGGGGATGAATTGCTTAGCATCACCATGTAGGGGTGGTAGAGGGATGGTAATAACGTCATTAGCCTGAAATTAAGTCTTTATCGAGTTTAATGTTTTTCACATAGTCTTAATCAATCCAATCGTGTAAATTTTAAGTATTATTTCTTTCGCATTTAAGTGGATAGTTTCAGCGTTTTACAAATCAAATCTAAATGATCCGGTGTTGGATATGCTGCTTCTAGGACAAAACACCGGAATCATTAGTCACCCTCCTGAAATGGTCAGGATATTAGTTGCTATGTATAACGTAACCTCAAACTAACAAAAATAACGTTGGTGGTCGTAAATTATTTTGACAGTGGAATAGAGTATTGGCTATTTTGTACTTTGTACAAAATTTAAGGACTTTACTGTTAGATATTAAACTACTTTCCATTTGATCGATATTTATAGTTTTCAGGGGAGGTAAGAGGCAGAATGGGGTTAGTTTAAGGTGGTGCTATAGTTGTATAATAGTAGTAGTGCGTTGTTGCTTGCTTGCTTGCTTGGTCCGTTATAGAACTTTATGGGTTTACGGTTCCAGGCTCCATTAATATTCTAAGATAACATGGTTATGTTAGGTTTTACATAATTGCACCACTATATACTATACTAGAGGGATGTAATTAATATTCATAGCACAAATAAACATCTAGATAGGTATTTATCGGGAATAAGTATAAATAATCTAGTGGTGTAATAGAGTAGAATTGTTGAAAAAGCAATTTCTTCTAAACATAGCGGAAAACGCTAGAGCTCTGCAAAATAGGTACTTAATATCAAAAAATAGTAATAAGAACTAGGCAATTTGTTGATTTTAGGAAACTAACAGTAAGGTGCCCCATATTTTATATACTTTGCAAATACGATAATTACAGTAGAAAAATTACTAACACAACAATGATCTTCAGATTTCAAACATAATTTGGGGGATATATGGAAAAATTTTGCACAAAAGATAATGACTCCATTTGAAATCTTCCAGTTAATTATAGATCGCATAGCCTGTATTTCAGCTGAAATCAACGCTTTTGTACTTTGATTAAAGCAAAAATTGCCCCAAAAAAGCGTTAGTCAACATACAGCTAGGTGCATGGAAAAGATGACGGTAATTTTGAGTCTATGTAGGTCAGGCTGACGGAGGAGATTCTCACAATGTCTAACAAGTCAGAATTGGGAATGAAAGATATTCAATCAAAAAAAAGTAGGCAGAAGTAAGGGTGTTTGTTTATTTACGGAGCCTAACATGGCCCCACCGTCTTCCCTTCAAGATGGAGAAAGCTTGGTTTACACAATTAAAAGCACGGGTATTTCTCGCTCAAAAATCGTTACATTTTCCATGCACCCAGCTGTATCTCAATTTTTTGTCGTCGTAATTTTTTAAATTTTGCAAAGCTCTTAAGGCACATTGTAACGCTAAATAGGGGCCGTTCATAAAATACGTTCACAAATAGGGACCAGGGAGGGGCATGGCTTAGCGCGACAAGTTGTGACATGGGGTAGGAGGGGTTCTAAGGAAATGTGACATTCGCAATTCATCAATTTCATTGTAATTTTTTATTAACTTGTTTTTTTTAAAATTTATTGGTTAGTTACTATTTACGATAGAAGACCATTCATTCTA
>JAZBGW010001194.1:0-16962 GCA_037464815.1 Mylabris variabilis
GCTAGCCGATTGCGCCACGGAGGCTCTTATTATCACTTTCTCAAATAATCATTTATATTCGATCAATATTTATTTTTGTCATTAAAGAATTTATCAATATTTTTAAATGTTTCACGATAATTACACACTTTTAATGATTGTTGTATCCAATTTGGCAATAAATTCTTGATATTAGCCGAATTATAACGATCATCAATTAATAAAATTGTAGCATAATCGTTTTTGTGTCGTACAGCACGTCCAATTGATTGATTTACAGCTTTCATACACAAATTTACATAGAAATTACGACCAGCACCTATACCCTATTATGAAATGAATAAAATTAACAAGTTTATTAATGATAATTGATAAGAAATCATACTTCTGTTCGATCTAAATACGCCATCTTCTCTCGTAAATCTAACGCTGTAATATTGGCGTATGGTAGACCAACGACGATGATACACCGACCTAAATCGTCGCTAAAATTCAGACCTTCACTCAATTTCCCACCTGAAAGAAGTAACCGATAAGTAACCAAAAATTTTCAAGTGATAATTGAGCGAAAATACCAACAACACTCAGTAATAGTGCTCGTTTATTCTTCGCAATAACATCAGAGTATTGTTTTAGGATCGTTTCAACTTGATTTGATTCTTTGGGTTCGCGGAAAATTTGCTGTTTTATTTCGCATTTTTTCAATTCATTATAAACCAAATCTTCGTAATTATACGATGGGAAAAATACAACAATACCGCCGTTATTAATACGTCGACAACATTCAACGATTATTTGTTTTATATTCACAACCATCTTCGAACGTGTGTCGTAATTCAAACACAATTTTTCATCGTTTACACCTGTTGTTAGAATAATTGGTAAAATATTGTCCGATGATATAATATGATCACATGTAAATTCAATGATGCGCTCCCGTTCAACACCACAATTAACAAATAAACGTTGTCGGAATTCAATTGTTGGTCGCATTGTACCACCGGCTACAATTACACTACGTGCCTCTTTAATAATCGCACGGAAATTCTCCGATGGATTCAACAGAAAGAATTGTAAAGTTTGGTGTTTTGTAAAGATTCTAGCATCGTTATAATTGTACGTTAATGATTCTAAAAATGTTATTACAGTTAATAGCGGTGTTCTTATCAATTTGGTTGTTTTATCAACTTGAATCGATTCGTTATTATCATTTGATTTTTGTATAGAATTTAGAAATTCTTTAACACCCACAGTTTTCCGGGTACTACCACCATTATCATCGAAATCTTCAGGATATTTCACTGCATAATTACGCACCTGAAATTATCAATTTTCAATTAATAGCTATTTATACAAATGCGTTAGAGAGAAAATAAAATGCTAGAGAAAATGTGCCGAGTGGAGTAATTTTCTCGAGCATTTTATTTGCCCTCTAACCCCTAACGCAAGAGTTGTATACAAGATTTTATCCGACACCGAACAAAAATAGTTATTTTTGTGCCTCCGTCCGGAAATACTTTCCATATCTCAAAATCGTCCGGAAAATGACTCATTACTCATTACATCACTAGGCCGGAAAATTTTCTAGTGACTTTTTATGTTCTTGGGTTTGTGATTTAGTCATTTAGACAATTCTATCTGTCAAATGTTCTTGAATAATGAATATTAACAAAATATTACAAATTGTTGATTCCGTAGAACATAAATATAATAAAAATTGTTTACCTTAGTCTTTTAATATTAGTTTAAACGAATTTAGAAAACTATTTAATACAGTTTAATGTTAAAAATGAGAAAAAACAAATCAATTAATCATGATAATCTGTCATGGTGGCCGATATCTTGATTTTAAATTGAACTTGTCAATGTTACCAACATACAAAAATCCCTTATCACTCTAATCTAAAACAAAATAAGCAACAATAATATTTAATATTAAAATAAACTATTTGCACTACATTTATGTTGCAACAAACGTTTTAGATAAAAATTGTAATATTTTGATATTTGACAGAAAGAATTGTGAAAATGACAAGATCACCAACCCGAGAACATAAAAAGTCATTAGAAAATTTTCCGGCCTAGTGATGTAATGAGCCATTTTCTTAGACGATTTTGAGATATGGAAAGGTAGTATTTCCGGACGGAGGCACAAAAAACATTTTAAATATTTCTGAATATTTAAATAATTTTGCAATTGCAAATAAAATTGTTTGATAAAACTCTAAATTAAGTTGGCTATGAAAGTTATATATACTCGGTCTACGGAGATAATTGATTTTTTTATTTACAGAAAATTTACTAGACATGTAAATATATCTGTATATACCAACCTGACGCCTTTAAAATTGCTAGATTTTAACGGGTACAGTTAGGGAATTTAGTATTGTTAGGTGTCAAGATTCAATTAAGTTCGTGAACCGTGTATACGTGAAAATAACATTCCGAAATTTAGGATCAAGTAGGCTTTTTTTTCTTTAACTGACATGCGTATTTTCGTTGTGATTACAAATTTCAATTTTATTGTAAAATAACGTTCATACCTCTACAAGAAATTAAAGAAGCTGCTAAGTGAACTTTCTCAAGTTTAATTCCAGTAAAATCAAAACATCTATACAAAAAATAATTGTAAGAGTTTAATATAATACTAACCAATATTAGGAATACGTAATTTCTATAACACACTAGTATGTAATGGATATAAAATATAAACACACTAGTGTGTTATAAGGTGGTCTATTGATTTAAAATCGACGTAGTTATGGCGTCATAATACAACGGTGTTGGATAAACATAAAAATACGATTAAAAACTCACTTTCTGTGCAATCCGGCTATCTTTACAAAACTTGACCAATTTGAACATGTTATAATTATCAATTTCCGCCGTTATTACGAATTCTGCAACTTTAAATACTTGTTGTCGATTATCATCAACGAATTTCTCGAGAAATTTCCGTAATTTATTCAAAACGAACATCAATTGATTGATGTGTAGTAGATTAAATGCTGATAATCTCGTATTGAAACGTGTCTTATAGAATTTCAATTGTTGTAAACTGTCATCGATTTGTTTTAAATTCAATTCGGCACTGTGAATCTGCGCCATCGTCTCTAATAAATTGTGAGCCTCGTCGATTATTAAAACATTATTTTTTAATTTAATACCATTCGCTTCTCTTGTTGGTTTATGTAGAATCGTCTGATATGGTACTAGGATAATTTCGGCATCTTTACAAGCCAAACGACTTGCGTAATACGGACAACTATTATGAATTTTCGCTTTTTTTATTAAATCTTCAATATCTTCAATATCTGTTAGGATAACGTTACGTAATCTCTCTATATTGTTCTGTTTAAAATACGGACATTTACAATTCTCTTTGCGTTTCTTTAATAATTTCCCATCATTATCCAATTTCTCTAATTGTTTATTCTGTAAATCCAAACATTTCTCGTTGATTAAACTGTTGTATTTCAACTGTTTCACAGATGGATTTATACAGAACGTTTGACGGGAAGCTAGAATCGCTACACGTACATCTTTATTGAACGGTGATTTAATTATCTCGCCGATAAATTGCGATAATTGTGAATGTGTACGGCTACAGATGAAGATCTTTGTATTCTCATATGTCGTCGTCTCATTATTACCATCATCTTCAGTATCAGAAGAATTGTCTTCAATTGCTTCTTGTAGTAGAAGATTATCATCATCTACATTATCGATATTTTGGCTTGTTTCCAAATTAATTTCTTTGTTATCATCAGAACTCTTGGAAATATTCTTTGGTTTAGTTTCATTTTGTAATTTCTCAATCTTCTCATCGTAATCTACAATCCTTTTAAGTTGTATTTTTAAATTATTAATCTCGTAATTTAATTCGATTTGTTTCGATTGTGTTGTTAACCAATCTTTTGACGATTTCTCCTCGTCTTCCTTCTCTAATTCCAATCGTTTAATTCTCTTTTCTAAAACAATTCTTTTGTGTTTGTCGTGATCTTTCAACCAACGTAAAGCACCACAAATGATACTCAATGATTTTCCCTTGAAATTATTTGTGTTTTGATAAGAAAATTATGATATGAAAGAATTAATAATAATAAAACTTACAGTTCCTGTGGGACTCTCAAAGATGCCCAATTGTCGATTTTCAATACACGAATACAAATTCTTCATAAATTCTAGTTGTATTTGATACGGTTGGTAGGGAAATTCGAAATTTTCTGGTGTTTCTAACGAATTTTCCATTATTTCGGTCTTACAACAACATTTAAAAAATTTAAGGTTAAGTTACAAATTTCCCTCCAATTCTATTTACAGATATTAACAATAGATGACACAACCACTACAGATTGCAATAAATTTATTAAATATACCAAACATAATAAAAAAAACGATTAAAAACTATAATTAAGAGAAAACATAATATAAATATTGAGATATGATTTTATTTCAAACAATTATTTAAAATATTTATTATATTGTTAATTTTTTAGTTTGATATTATTTAACAGATGACGCTGTCCTGCAGATGGCAATAATTTACAATTCTTACGAAAAACAGTCAAAAGTTATTTCTATAATCACAATTTGCTATCAAAAAAACGTGATAACAAATTGTAGTTATGAAGAATATAAAATAAATCATTTAGCTAAATTTTATTTTTAATTATATTTTTATTTCGTATAACTGTTGATAGATGGCGCTATTGCTATAGTTGTGAAGGTAAACTTTTAAAACCTTCCAAAATTGGCACGTTTTCAACTTTCTCTCTTCTCATAGACCTCATTTCTTTGCAAAAATTTGCACTTGCCTCAATTTCATGCAGTTGTAAAATAAATTTCCATGACAAATATTTACTTACAAGGGTATATACTTTCTAATAGTAATTATCGAGGTCACATCTGAGTCTCTTATCTCAAAATCATTGTTACCTTTCCTTCGCAACAAACACTATGTTTACATTATTGTTAATTATTTCACTACTATCGCGTGATATTTTTGCAATTGAACCGAAGGTAAATTGGTAAAAAAAAATCACTTTTTTTTAACATTTTATTCTTGTTATTTGTAGTTAAATGTGGATATCTTGTACGAATCGCTATGTCCGGATAGTTTGAAATTTATCGTACAACAATTGAAGCCTGCTTGGCCAGAAATTGGAGATTATGTCAACTTGAAATTGGTACCATTTGGTAAAAGTGCGGTAATTTAGTTTTTCTTTTTCTATTTTACAAATATTTTTACTTATTTTTTCTTAATATATTTAAGAGTATAGACAGTGGCGCAGATTTTATTTGCCAACATGGACCGAAAGAGTGTGCCGGTAACCGTCTACAAGCCTGTGCTCTTGTAAATTTACGAAATCAAACCAGTCAAGTTGATTTCGTCCACTGTTTCATGCTAAATTATCGATACAAGTCGGATAATGTGGCTGAAGTATGTTAGATTCAGTGTTTCAAAACATTTTTAAAATATCCGTTTTTACAGTGCATGAAACAGAATGGTTTAGACATGGAACAAGTCCAACATTGTTACAATACAAATTTAGGGATAGATTTACAATTATTAGCTGAAGAACATACTAAAAGTATTTCACCAAAATTTATTCCAACTATTTTATATAACGGTGTAAGTATTGTGGATAAAAATCTAGAAAAGACATACGTTCATTATTCTAGATTGTTCAACCACTTTCTATTGTAAAAAAAATTGATTCATTTCAGATATTTGATCAAAAACTACAGGATGCCAGTCTTATAAATTTTCGAGAAGTTGTCTGTCAATTTATAACACAGATTCATAAAAACGCATGCAGGAATCCTGCAGTTTTGCACATATAAACCTAAACTAATTCTTGTTAACTCAATAAAAACAAGAGACAAAATTACGAAAATTAAACAAATTAATAAGATAACATAACATAACTAAAATTTAACACATAAAGTAGTAATAATGAATAGTTTTTTAAAAAATGAGTAAATTTAATTTTGGTATCCACGAGGAGGGAATTTCAGGGCATTTTTATTCAATGGTTCCCTCATACCTATAACACACAATAAAACTTTTATCAAGAATTAAAATTATTGTTATAAGAAATATTAACCTGATGGCATCACTGTTTTGCCAACTCTTGGCTTATGATCTCTTTTCGATGTAACCGTACTCCACTGATCATCAGGATCCTGGAAGAGATCTCAATTAGAAATTCAAATTAAATTAAATCAATTAAAACTAAACATTTTCTGTAAAATCACCATTACTCCATACTGTTTCACGACTGTAAGCCGGTTGGATTCCCTAAAATCAATAGAATAAGATTTAACAAAGAATTAAATAAATGTATATTAAAAATTACTGAATTCGTTTGTGGTTTTAACGATTTCGATTTATTACCAAATTGTTTCTTCGGTCCAATATCCCATTGTGCATCCATACTCTAAATAATGGAAAAATCATTAAACATTGTTGATTACAAAACAAAATTCACGTACATATTCAGAAGCTGTATCGCAGTTGCTAAATAAAGATTCACGACTGGGAGCTGAAGAAATCCCCTAAACAACAAAATTAAAAATAAATTCAATCAATTAAATTGTGAATTACTTGATTTCGTTGTGAATTAATTGAAAGTGGTTGACTGATTTTAGCCGAATGCGGTACATGTCTGCCGGGTATCAAAGCAATCCCCAAATCGGTACAACAATTATCGCAAATAATATAAGCGAAACGTATAGCCCTTGAACGGCTACAATACGTAACAACATCCACTGTTTCATGATACTAGAAAATAAAATTATTTTATAATTATTGTCTTTTTTTGGAGGAGAAAATTACTTTGCATGCAATACGTGACGTATACGCATAGACATCTTTTTCGATCTCACGATCACTGAACGATTCAGACGGCCAAATAGGTTCATCCCTTACTGCATTTCTTAATACATAAAATAAATATTGTAATTCGTACACTTTAATTGTGTATTTTGATCGTATTTCATAAAGTATATCGTCGATAATTTTCTGTATTAAATCACGACATTTTGAATTCGTATACAATATCGGTAATTTACCAAATTTCTTGTATGTCTCTAAATATTGCATTAGTGTTGTATAAACGTGTTCTGTATTGTCCTCATCTTTGACACATTCCAATAATTGATGGGTCTCTTTTGAATGAATCTGGGCATCACCAAAGAAACCCAACGGCAATTTTCCTGTAGCAAGAATGTTAAAATACTGAATTTTTTAACATATGTATTAATTTTATATAACCTGGCTTTACGATTTCAT
Organism: Mylabris variabilis; assembly: GCA_037464815.1. Lineage (NCBI taxonomy): Eukaryota > Metazoa > Arthropoda > Insecta > Coleoptera > Meloidae > Mylabris > Mylabris variabilis. The sequence continues at coordinate 7,277 of JAZBGW010001194.1, forward strand.
GATAGATCTTATCATTATCGACACCATTTCTCAATGTAAATGGTACAATAGCAATCTCGCAGATGTAATGTTTATCTTCTAATGGTACATAAATCAATCGGTTTATATCAATGATTAAAAATTCTTCATCGGCTATGGCTATTAAACAAATAAATCATTAATATTGAAGATTCAACAACAATAATATACCATTGTTGATTTTAGCATTTTGCAATAAATTTCTGATCTCATTCTTCATTTCTTGTTTCTTAATCTTCTCGTCTTCTTCACGTTTTTCAATCTCATCAATCGGCCGCCCATCTGTTGCATATTTACCCCGTTGTACATTGTTTCTTGCCAATTGGGCGCGTTGATTGTACGGCTGACGTTCTTCGACAGACATTCGCTATAAAATAACCCTCTTTGATTCTTACCAATAATTTACTTATAAACAATTATTACCGCCCATATGGGATTCGCATGGTCCACAGCTGCTTGGATACTTGGATATTTTTGCGGATGTTTATCGCGTAATTCAAGTGCGAATTGAAAGAATCCATTTTTACTTGGCTTCTTTTTCGGCATTTTTAATTTACAAACTATATAATTTTACCTTATTTGGACACAATGGAATGTGATCAGACCACTTCCGGAAAAATAAGCTGATAAAGTAAAATTCAAGACACAAATTGTATAGATAAAAACAGAAAAAATACCCGCTAGTTCTTCAATGACGACACCATCTAGTTACACAGATTGCAGTAATGTTGGCAACACTTGGATTAGAAGTACCGGTAAAAATTAAATTATTTCAATCAAACTAACATTTCAATTAGTTTTTCGACTAAATTATTATTTAGTAGGACTATAATGTATGCAAATTTGATATTAAACTTTATCGGAACAAAAAAGTTATTGAAATTCTATCATTTTAGTAAGTTTTGTAATTTATAGTTGGCAATGCTCAATACAATAAAAATTATTGTTTCCACATTGTCGAACGATATACAAACCAAGTTCAATTTATGTTCATCAATTGCAAAATAATTTTATAGAATAAAGATATAAATAATAGAAATTATTATTTTCAAAGCAATACTATTAATGTCCTTGAATACTATTTAAGTTGCCAGCACTGATATAACTAACTTTGAAGTTGTTAACCAAATAAATAAATAATGGTCAATAAAACTAACAAAATAACACTTTTAATAGTAGTAGATTTAACAAAAACCAAAAATAGAACATATTTTGATTGAATTATAATTTTTTATTGATTTTCTCAAAAAAATACTCATCTGCTGCTAGTAATTTTCACTACTCAAATGATTACGTTGGTAGCGCTTATGTAACTGTCTTTAATGTCTTTATAACCTTACTGTAACCTGAAATTTTTCCAAATTATACCTACCTAAAATATCGCCAACAAAAAAAAATGTCTTTTTTAGCTGGCAATATAACAAAAGTACGTAATTTTTCCAAGCTTACACGAAATTTTACAGTTGGTAAAATAATCTTCAATAGAGAATGTCCACCACCAAGTCCGGGTAATGTACCAGGTTTAAGTTCAAATGTTGTTGATATACCATTGGATGAACCTGTTGGTCCTGGTGCTAATAAGAGTGCAGAATATAAGAATCCTGAATATTATTGTTATAATCGTGCCAGTTATTTTGAGGCCGAAGTTGAAATGTTACAGTATCGTTGTCCACAGCCATCTGTACATTGTTATTATGAACAACAAAAAACAAAATAACATTGTTGTAATAGTTAATTTATTATATAAAGACACGCAAATAGATTGTTTCAGAGATTAGTTATACATTCTTCTATAGTAGACACCAATTCCTTGTAATTTTGATGTAATTTTTTGTGTTGAAAACAAACAGTACCACCACCTCGGGTTTTTTGATGTTCCTACAATTATTCAAGCTTAAAAATAACGAAAGATGCAACCGAATAAACGGTAAGTACCATTCGGTTAATATCACCAATGCAAATCCAATTGGAAGTGTTTGAATTCACGGTAATTGCCCACTTTGAATGGTCATGAGTCGATGTAAAATTCAATTTATCTGTCGCAATATTCACAGATTCAATATTAAATACTCTGTAATTATATAGAATTATTTAAAATTTAATTTGGTTCTAATTCGGATTGAATACTTGAACGGTTTACTACAATTCGATGGTAATTTCCCATGGCCATTCAACCAGGATTCAACAAATAAATCGTGTTGTAGATCTGGGGCAAGCCAGTCTTCATACAGATCTTTGTTGAATTTACCAGATTTAGCAAATGAGAAATAATTGAAATTTCCTGTAGATTTGAATGGGATTTTCCTGAACCATGGTGGTGTTTTCACTGTTTTACCTCCAATTAATTTGTCTAATTCTGGGAAATTTTCGTTGAAAGTTTCCGGAAATTTATGAGCGAAAATTTGCGGCTCATTATACTGCAATTGTATACTAATTTGGTCGATAGCCGACGTATTTAATGTGATACATAAGAAACTTTGACCGTAGACTAAACCATTTTCCGGGAAATTATACGAGAGTTGCGTTAAATTTGGGAAATGCGGTACGGAATGTATCAACCAGAATCCAGAATTTGTGTCCGTTGCTAAAACACCTTTAGTATGACCTTTATTGGGGTGGCTCGGTGAATTCGGTGGTTGATCGTTGTATGCGATATACGCGAAATTTCCCTAAATTTTCATTCAAATCAAATTCGATAGAATTTAAATATACGAATCGAAACTACTTACTTGTTTATCAGCATATAAGAAATCTAAAGTATTACCAATAATTGATCGTGAATCGTTAATAGAAGTTGTTGATAATTGCCAATTTTGATAAGAATTATTTGTTAGGAAATTATAATTGAATCCAGGACTTTTTCGGGGAATTTCCGGAAATTTATAAACAATAAACCAATCAACCGGTCGATTATCTTCACCTAAACATTGTAACAACTGATAACAAGGTAAAAATACCAATATTATTAGTAGTAAACGGAAATTCAACATGTCTTCTTTGTCTTATCGACAACTACTTAATTCTGATAAGATTTATTTAAAAACATTTACAAATAAATATTATTTATAATTAATGGAATTTTGATCTATCACAATTATATGTTTGTATGTGAAATGACAAGCCATGATACGATAAAATAAAATAGAAAAATCGGATAAACTGCAAGAACTTTACGGCCGGGCTTCTGACTATCACCCAGAAACACCCAAGAGGCTACAATCAAAAATTTATAAATTCCATAATTAAATTAAGTAGAATTAACATACCGTACGTTGCCCAGACGAATCCAATCATAGATACTGTAAATCTTAAGAAGAATAACAAATTCGTTTGCTCAACTAACAGAATTATCCTACAAATAATTAACGCTATTGCTGTCGGTAATAAACAATAACCCAAAACGCAAATACTTTGAAAGAACGAACTGCGAAAAAAAGAGAGAAATTTGAATGATTAAATTAAGGAAATTTGTGCAAAATTTACATGTTTCCACCTAATAATTTCGAATTCAATGTAACAATCATCGAACCAATCCAAACGATTACAAAAACTTCAGCAAATTCTGGACCACCATCATTTGAATTATCGACCTTATTGGAACCTTGTAATACCATTGCCATAAATGTGCACAACAATAAAGGCCCCCATAGATCCCCTAATAACAACAACAATAATCAACAAAGTTCACTCACCCCAAAAAAAAAAATCCAAATTATTTACATTCTTTAAGTAGAGTCTTTTTCTCTTTGGGTACTAAAACATGTGCAAATTTAACACCGATTGTTTTCAAATCACGCAACTAAAAAACAATTATTATTATTTGTGTAATTCATAAAGTGTAACAATCACAATTGTGTCACGTATAGGTTCGTCCAATGTATTAAACTCAGGATCTCCGATTTTTTTATTTTGATTAGTCGGTATCGTCATCTCACCCTCTACGATACCACCAACATCATCAAACATCTGAAATTGGAAATTATAAATGAAAAAAGTACAATGCAAACAAATTGAGGTTATGTTGTTTTTTGGCAAAAAAACAAATGATTTTGCAATTATAACAATAAATCACCTCTAATTTAGTATCGTTATTCATTTTTATCGATTATCAACGAATTATTGTGGAAATTTAAATAATTACACGTTTATTGTTTACATCATCTCAAAAAAATGTCACAATTGACAGCCTAGATTGCTGTATTATCGACTAATCAACACCACCTATTATTAATTAATATAACCAATATTCGAATTAATTTAATTCTAATTTATTTAATTTTGATACAATTGGAACATTCGAAACATTCAAGAATACATTCATCAATTTCTTCTATAAAATTTTTATAAATAATAAAATCACTACCACATCTACAAGGATACGTTGTATAATCTCTATTATTATCAAAATTCAATTGATTTTTGATTAATTCAGCATAAATTAAACAATGATCTCCTTCATTTTGTAATAAATCAGCATCGTATTGTTTCCGTCGATTATTATCACGTAGAATTTTCCAAGCTTTATCGATTAATAAAAATCGATCTTTGCTATCATTGTTATTGTGATAAGCATCAAATGCATAATTATTAGTTTTATCAGGATGGTATTCTCTTATCAATTTTTGGTAATTAGATTTCAATTCATTATAACTTGCAGTAGGTGTACAACCCAATATTTCATAAAAATTCTCTTCAATTGTTGATTTTTGCGTTTCCATCATTTGTAGACGTCTAAAATAATTAAAAGTGAGTTTCATTAAATAAATATAACGTTGTTTATTTGATTTATTTAAATAAACTTACAATTATTGATAACTGAACAATTGAGGTTATGTAAAGTTAACCTCGTTTTGTTCACTTAAATCAAAAGAGCAACGTATTTATAATTAATTATTGATTTTAATTGTCCACCAATATGTCGAATAATTACAAAAATATTCAAAGTATCCCTTTTTTATATAAGGAGTGAATAAATTTGTTATTCTAATAAAAGTGAGGTATGAGGTCATGTGACATAAGTTAAGTGACATAACTTATGTCACATACACACGTATCAATTTTGGTTATTTTGTAAAATTAAATCAATAATCGCCCAAACTCAGTTTGATTTGTTGTAATTTATTATTAACAAATGTCATTTCTTATAAACATATCCAATAATTGTATTTTTAATGATTTTATTGTTGTATGTAGGCAACCTGTTATACAGCAAATTACACAATGTTGAAATTGATAATTATTTTATTCTTGATCGATTTAATACATTGTGAAATACCGCTAGTTATAAACACATGGGCTTTTAAACAAGCAGCTGAAGAAGCATGGAAAGCTGTTGATTCCTATGATAAGACAGCCGTTGAGAGTGTTGTAATCGGTTGTTCAACATGCGAAGTATTACAATGTGATACTACTGTTGGATATGGTGGTAGTCCAGATGAGAATGGTGAAACGACCTTAGATGCAATGATTTTTGATGGGTAATCCTATCAATGATCAGTTCTTTATTTAACCGGTACATTATTATTATAATTACAGATTGAAAATGGATATGGGTGCTGTTGGTGGTTTACGCCGCATAAAACCGGCCGCTAGTATCGCATACCATGTCTTAAAAAACACAAAACATTCAATATTAGTTGGTGATTTAGCAACGGAATTTGCAAAGAAATTCAACTACCATGAAGAATCTTTATCGACGAATGTTTCGGCTGATATGTGGCGAAATTGGAAAAACAATAATTGTCAACCGAATTTTTGGAAGAACGTTGAACCAGATCCGACAACTACATGCGGCCCTTATCAACCACAAATCACAAATGATGTAAACCAAAATATTATGCGATTTAATTCATATAATCACGACACTATCGGAATGGTCGTCATTGATAAGGATGGTAATATCGCAGCTGGTACATCAACGAATGGTGCCAAATATAAAATCCCCGGTCGTGTCGGTGATTCCCCCATACCCGGTGCTGGTGCTTATGCTGATAACGATGTAGGAGCAGCTGTAGCCACCGGTGATGGGGATGTTATGATGCGATTTCTACCTAGGTTTGGATATTTATTTTTTTATAAAATAATTTTAATGTTTTGTTTTTGACAGTTTTCTAGCTGTTGAAGAGATGCGCCATGGGGCTACAGCTGCAAAAGCGGCGAAAATCGCCATTTCGCGAATTGCATCTAAATATCCGCAATTTGTCGGCGCTTTGGTTGTCGTCGATAAGAAAGGTCAATATGGGGCCGCTTGTAACGGTATGTCGACATTCCCTTATTCGATCGCAACCGAAAATCGTGGTGTAACCATTGATGAAATTAACTGTGTTTAATTAATCAATTATCAAATACATAAAAAATAAATTTTATTTTTATTTTACGCAACACTCATTGATAAACATTGACCCTCTCGTCTCCCTCCCCACTCTTGTCGCTACTAACCGATTCAAAATAGTTTGATGAAAATATTTGAAATTCGTTTATTCTCAACGATGATGTCGCCATTGGATATAGCAAAAAAATTGGCAGCTTATAGAGCTGTCGATCAGCATATTAAAAATAATCAAATTATCGGCATTGGTAGTGGTTCAACAATCGTCTATGCCGTTGAGAGGTTAGGTCAACGTTATAAACAAGAAAAATTAAATATAAAATGTATACCGACATCGTTTCAATCACGAAAATTATTAATCGAACAAGATTTACCGATAGGCGATCTAGAAATCGATTATAAACTAGATGTATGTATCGATGGTGCTGATGAAGTTGATAAGAATTTGAACCTGATCAAAGGTGGTGGTGGTTGTTTACTACAAGAGAAGATTATTGCAAGCTGTTCAAAGGAATTAATAATTGTCGCTGATTATACGAAGAATTCAATGAATCTGGGTGATCAATACCTGAATGGTATACCAATTGAAGTGGTATCATTAGCTTATAAGCCGATACAACAGAAAATACAAAATTTATTCGGCGGTCAATTGGAATTACGTATGGCTGTTAAGAAGGCCGGTCCTGTTATCACCGATAACGGTAATTTTATATTAGATTGGAAAGATTACAATCAGAATTTAGATTGGGGTAAAGTAAATCGTGAAATTTTAACAATTCCTGGTGTCGTTGAGACTGGATTATTTATAAAAATGGCAAGGAAAGCATATTTCGGACAGCAAGACGGGACAGTCAAAGAACAAATTTAAATTTTTAACTCATTTTGATATACACAATTAAGCCGAAAATAAAACAACATTTAATATAATGTAGTTTTCTTCATAATTCGCAAAAATTCCTCTTGACTTATCTCACCATCACCATCCTGATCAGCTTCGTCGATCATCTCTTGTAATTCCTCATCAGTTAGATTCTCACCCAATTCTTTGGCGACACGTTTCAAATTTTTGAAACTAATCTTGCCGGTTTCATCATCATCGAATAAACGAAATGCTTTAATAATCTCCTCTTTACTGTCTTTTTCTGCCATTTTAATTGTCATCAATTGTACGAATTCATCATAGGAAATTTTACCGCTATTATTCGGATCAATATCTTGGATCATCTTTTTTATTTCTTCTTTCTTCGGTTCGAAGCCCAATGCACGTATGGCAACCTTTAAATCTTTCACATCAATCTTTCCAGCACCATCGTTATCGAAGAGATCGAAGGCCTCTCTTATATCGTGCAATTGGGCCTCGTTTAACTCGAATTTTGGACCACTACCCTTTTTACGTATATTCGCCGACATTATTCAATAAGAATTATTTTCAATTTTATAAAATCAACAACATTTCAATGTTTCCAAGGGCGTTGTTTATAAACAAATCCATTTAAAAATTATTGATCCTTTGACATAACACGCAATGTTGCCGGATGTAATTATACTAAATTCCTTAAATTTCGATATTTTAGTAAAAATACCCAAAAATGTATGTCTGTCAGAGCTTTTAAGGCAAAATAGTAGAACTTATTAACTTATCTATAATTCTGGAACAATAAAAATTTGTATTAATGGTAAAATTATAATACCATTGTTTTCATAACCTAATTTCATATACAATATTTATAATAATGATATAGTTTTATTCAGATTTCACCATAAGATTAAACACTAAAAAAGAAAATTACATCAAAATTTTATCTGAAACTATTTCCATACCATCAAAATTTACTTGGTCCAGATAAATTCTACACTTTGAGAAATTGAATTAGAATTGGCAACGTTAAACATGGATAACAGTGTAAAAACGGTTGGTGACACTGATAATTAAACAACAATAAAATTAAAAATTTATAGATTTTTAATTTACAATACAATAAATCTATATTTTTGCCGTAATTTAAATAAAACGAGTGAGAAAATTATTATAAAAAATTAATCAAACTAGAAAATTATACCAAAGGTATGTACCAACATTACTAAGATAAAATTACTACATTTTCTATTAGTTTAATTAAACCTTTTATGTGAAAATTCATTTTAAATATACTGATAAATAAAACATTAAATTTTAATCGACTGATAACGATGCTTTTGAATTGATGGAGACTTTATTACTGCTATAATAAAAATTGTACTAAATACTTGCTTAATTTTCAAATCGATTTTTTTGAATTAAAACTACTGTTAATTCAAATTTAAAAGCTGATCGATACCAATCTGATTAAACAAAAGTTACTAGCTTGGTGTAATCGAACTCTAATTGGAGAATATTAAATTAACAGCTCCTAAATAATCAGTCTAAATAGCTTTGATCAACAATAAGCTGATTACGTCTTATTTCTTATTACTTATTGATATTTAATAATTTGTAAATAAGTTTGTTAAATTTATAGTAATTTAATTATTGTCGTATTGGTGTTAATTTTTGTTTCGATAGGTTGGTATGATTCATTCTTCGTTATTTTTGACAGTCAGCGTGACAGCCCGGCGTAGTTTAGTTGGGCAGTTGGTTTCCCGCCTTTAATAAAGCTTTTTCTAGTAAATTTTCATTTAAATATTTATAATAGTTTAATAATAAATTAAACATTCCATTAGGCTTTATTAAAATAAAATTAACGTGTACGAAAATGTCGAAAATAGAGGAGAGTGGTGAGACTGTGGATACAGGTGAAAATTCGGTAAGTTAACGGATATAACAAAAGAATCAGTTCATTGACCAGTATTCTTTTAATGTTGTTATTATTATTTTTAAATTTGATAATTGAAGAATGCATCATCGAGTGATACAACATCATCGCATGGTAAAGGTGAAGATTTCGAAACGAAATTGGAAACGGATCGTTCTCGTCGATTTGATTTTTTATTAAAACAAACAGAGATTTTTACCCATTTCATGAATCAAACTAAAACACCAACAAAACCGAAATCTGGACGTCCAAAGAAAGTTAAAGAAGACCCAATTGCCGAGTAAATTTACTCAATTTATCTATTTTATTATTTGTTAATTTGTATATTTATTTATAGCCATCGTCATCGTAAAACTGAACAAGAAGAAGATGAAGAATTATTAGCAGAGAGTAATACAAAAGCAAAACCGACAATACGATTTGAATGTTCACCGTATTATATTAAAAATGGTGAGATGCGTGATTATCAAATACGTGGTTTAAACTGGATGATATCCTTGTATGAGAATGGTATCAATGGTATATTAGCCGATGAAATGGGTTTAGGT
>JAZBGW010001196.1:0-13938 GCA_037464815.1 Mylabris variabilis
TGCCTTTCGTAACGTAGTATCGTAACTTGCTTCACAATTGTCATTTGCTAATGTATTTTTCAAGTATCTGAACCAAACTATAATACTACATTACCAAAGGCACAGCCAACTCTGCGAGAGGAAATATTGTAGTCCACCCGGTATTTAAACTTTGTGACCCTTTACGCCACTGAAACTGATTATTTGGAACTAGAATGGGTTAGAAATTAGAAATATTCAAAGAATTAAATACGCAGAACAAGTCCATTTCAGAATTTAGACTTGATTTCACCATCATTTCATCGATTCTGTAATGATTTAGTCGAGTTTTTTTTGCGAAATCCTTATCTTTGTCAGCCTGTAAGACATTTTTTTTACAATAGCAATATTTATAAAAGTAATAATAACGAATAAGGACTTGTTTACTATATGATTAAGTACAACTGTAATGTATCAAAGTGGATAAATCTTGAAATTGTTATCATGAAATTACAGTTGGAAGCTTTAAATTGCACCGTTATCAATCCAAATTGTGGACAATCTTATTAAAAATTCGTTGTTTATAAATAAAAATAAAAACAATAAGAGTTTGCTTGCTCGAAATCACGTAGACTCCCCTACAAAAAAATAAAATTAAAAATGTCAAAGTATACTTTCTTATCATAAGGAAAAAATATTAATTTATAAAAATTTAGAACCAAAAAGAGGTCAGATTATCATATAATTAATCAATTTAAATGAATACTTCCACCCACTCAATAAATCATCTAATATCAATCCAAAATTAATTGATTTATGTACCAATAAAATGGCAATGTTTTTAGATTATAATTTCATCTTATCAAACAGAAACCTACAGAATCTATAGCAAAAAGAATTCATTTGCGAGTCTATTGTGAGGGGCCCTAAAAGATCAAGGGACCTAATGAAAAACTATATGGCCCAATTATTATTTGATCAAATCTATTCAGGAATATCAACCAACATCTCACTTGTAACCCATTAATTTTTCTGGAGCGTTATCAATCCCGCTTAACTTTAAGCCAATTTTTCCGGATGCTACTGAATAGATTTGATCAATTTGGGCTTCATTAGTACTCATAATTGTACATCTAACTTTAAGTCTACCTTCTAGGGCCCTTTGCAATTGCATTGGTCATTGGTATTGTTATCTAAATAGCAACAAGATTGATAACAAATAAGACTGTAACATTCACTATTAACGTGAGTGTAAATTGGCAATTGTCTCGTATATTATTTTCAGTAACAATCAATCATTACAGCGTTATAATTATTTTAGAAATTAGTCGATTTGTGTAGGGAGGATTAAATCAGCTAAAATAAAACTAATCAGTTTCCTTATAATTGAATAATAGACGAGGCTATTGTTGTATTGTTTTGTATCCTCAATTAGGCCGGCTTATTTTAGATTATGAAAACTTTTAATATTTTTCTTCAAAGTGAAAAAAATATTTTTATTGTTTGGTGTAATTAGTTTTAGTACTCAAGTGAAAGTGACACGTGTAAATTATCTACAATTTTTTTAATTATTTAAACTAAAAATAATAGGAGAATAACATAAATTTTAATTCGAATAATTTGTTGATAATTTACGACAAAACTAAGTTATTATTACCTGTAATAACATAAAATAAGCGTATTTTTTATTACCTACCTTTATTATGAACAATATTGAGGATATGTTAATAAATAAAACTGTAAATTATTGCATTAGTCTAACAATTGGATGATATGATACATAGTAAAGTCAATTATTACTTTGAATCTCATTACAACTCTCCTTTGTACTATCAATATTATTAATTATTTATTAATTCGATCATAGTAATTAGAATTAAGTCAATTTTTTTTTGAATGGTGTGGGTCAAAATTTATCAATTCCGATCAATATTATTGACGTCAATCTTCTACAATCAATTTAGTAATATACGAAAGAACGATTGAAATATATTTTTCATTATAAAAATGAGGATTATTTTATAATAAATTTAAAATTATGGGAAGAATATCGGGAATTAAATGATTGTTGACAGGAAATCATCATCAACAACAACAACAACATTGCACAGTCAGATTTTAATAAACAGATATCGACAATTTCCGGTCGTATAGTACTACACCGGAATTATTAAAAGAAATACTTCCTGATTTGAGTAATTTATAAATTTTTATCATTTATTATGGGAAAACTAGTCATATGTTGTTGTCTTTATAAAAATTATTAATTTTTGATAATTACATTTACAAATATTTATAAATAGAATATGTAAATTGACGTAGATTGAAGTATTTTAGAATCAATAATGGAAAAAAATCAAGAATCGAATAAAAACTAGTCGATTTTAACGGTATCAGTATCAGTGAAGCAGTTGGGAAATTTTGAAGTATTCTGAACAAACAGTTATTTAGATCTGGATCTCCATTTAGGTCTTTTTTTTGGTTTTGTTTCGTCTTTATTATATCTGTATTATTGTGCCAGAAATCATTTTAGAAACTTGTTTGTTTCGTCGATTTTATCAAAATTAGTTAGGAAACATTTCAAATTTTTGTAAAATATAAAAATAATTTACTTAAAACCAAACGGGACTAATTTTATTTTTGAATTTCTGAAAAATAGGGGTCAGCATTTATAGATAGTTTCTTATACTTATAGAATACGTTCTTTAACTTTGAGACAGTCTCTATTCACGGTGCTTGTAATCTATTTCTAGTTATACAGGGTGTCCTATATGGGATTATACAGGATGTATCTTAGTGATGGGCCATTTAAATTATAAGAAGTTCGAATTGATACATGTTTTTGAAATTTGACATATAACCATTTTGCCGCCTAATATTTTCATTGTTCGAGCAACACCCGTTATATGGGGTAGTACACCCTACTCTCTTATTTTAAATAGAATGATGTATTTTTTATTGTATTTTTAAATTCTTTGATAAAATCGAAGGGGACTTTGATGATACAACTTATATGATATATCTAAAAGTTTTTCAGATATTTAGGCTTTTCATGAAATTTTAAGTTTTGCAGTGTTTAATTAAAAAAAAATCATGTTTTTCAAACTGTTCTAGCAAAAATGTTAATATTTGGACTACAAATAGCCTAAAATATGTCCATTTTAGTAAAGCTTGTACCGTTGAATTATCTTTCAGGGTTTGGCTGAAATAAATTTTCTTTTCGGGCAATTTTCAAAGTATAATATCTTGCTTATTTTAAATGGGACACTATATTTTTCTTTATATGGTTAGATAGAGAAAAAAATCTGTATCAAAGTGTATAACCATTCCCTATACCTATCGTTAGTAATTTATCAGTTATTTGAAATTTTCAATTTCGTCCAGTCGCCTATCTTGAAAGAAAATGTAATACGTCTAGTCGCCTATGCTAAACGAATTCAACTATAATCAAAAGCATAGAAGGCTTAGCAAAATGACATTAATTGTCACAATTGAGGTTAATATTGAATATTTTACATGTTTTTTTTACATCTTTAGGACGTTCTATATGTATAAACAGTAAATGCAATAAATTTTGATTTAATTGTTTATCAATTTCTTCCTTTCTTCTTCATTGAGATAGTCTAATAGTTAATTAATTAATTTCATATTAATTGTAACCAATGAATTGAAAGTTGTTTTGCTAAGCTTTGTATGTTTTACATTTTTTTTTCAGGGGAGAAAATTAGACGAGTTTCAAAATTTTGAATAACTGAAAAATTATCAAAGATACGTATAGGAAATGTTAATACAATGCAGATGTAGAATTTGTTTCTTTATCTAACCATATAAAGAAAAATATAGTGTTCTATTTAAAATAAGCAAGATATTACCTATACTTTCAAAAATTGCCTGAAAGAAAAATTTATTTCAGCTAAACGCTGAAAGATAATTTAAACTCTGTAAGATTTGATGAAAATTACATTGCTTGCATTATTAGAATTCCAAACTTCAATCTTTCAACTGCAATAGTTTCTATATAATGAATTTTTTAATCGAACATTGTAAAATTTAAAATTTCACCTAAAGTTGATATATCTGAAAAGCTTTCAGCGTTAGACCATGTTGTATTATCAAAATCCCCTTAGATTTTATCATAGAATCTAAAAATGCAATAAAAAATATACCATTAGAACTTATACTTTTATTGGCACATCACTAGAATACACCCTGTATAATTTGGCCATTTTCACAAAACTAATAGAGCGATTCGAAAAATATCTTAAAAATTTGTAGAATCGTTCCTGGAGAATACTTTATATCAATCATTTAGAAGTCGGTCAAATAATTGAACGTGTGTAGCTCATTTTTTTTTTGAAAATTGCGACATTGTTCAAAACGAACGTTTTTTGACCAACTTCCCGATTAGCTACGGGGTTCTAATTTTACTAAAATGATCTCTGAGGGCCACTGTACACAACCTAAAATGGTTATATTTGTATCACACATAATTCCACTTAAATGTCAAGTTTCCGGGATATTACTCTACAACTAAAAATAATTCGGCCTTGAAATTTTAATGCTAATTCTTTCAAATTTCGGATAATTAGATTTTCTTAATTTTCCCCTTTCTGCATCTACCAATCAGAATCTAAGCTTTCTAGTTCTAAATCTAATCATAAAATTTTTGTTATAGTTGTAATTAAAATAACGAAATTAATGATTAATAATTAAAAAAGTATATTTTCTTCTTTATACAAATGTTTATACATAATACATGATTTATTTTTAATACATTAGTGATTGAAGAATTAAATAAATAATATAAAAAATCACAGATAAGATTGTTATTTATGCAAATCGATACAAAAATCTAGAAAAAAAGAACAACACCTAATGTTAAAAAAATGAAATGGAATGATTCGAAATAACGAACGACTACTATTTTCTTAAACAAAAATCAGTCAAAACTCTATATACAAGATTAATTAATTAAACTTAAAAATAAAGAAAAGAAAAAAAACGTCTGTTATACATAATGAGACAAATTTCCATCAGTCTATTAGAATTAACTGATGAATTTTAAAATAATAACAGAAAATTCTGAGTATATGCGTATCTACAATAAAAAGAAGACGATTTAAATTGGCGCCGGTTGTAACGGCCTAAGTATAGCAGGTACAATATTGATTTTCTGATTCTGTCCATTATTATTATTATTATTGTTAGATGATCGATCTTTTGTATGTCTTTTTACATGTTTTGCTAAATGATCAGAACGCATAAAGCCACGTTCACATACGCGACATTTAAACTTCTTTTCACCAGTGTGTGTCCGTTTGTGTCGCGACAATTCATCGGAGCGTGAAAAACGCCGACCACACTCCGGCCATTCGCATTCGTATGGCTTTTCACCTGTATGTTTCCTGTTGTGTGCCTTCAAATGTGACGATTTGAAATAATTCTTATTGCATCCTTTAAAAGTGCACTCGTAGACACGTCGACGAACTGGTGGTGGTGGTGGTGGTGATGGTTCAACTGTTGTTGGTGTTGTTGTTGTTATGATTGGTGGTTGTTGTGTTGGTGT
The DNA here is from genome assembly GCA_037464815.1 of Mylabris variabilis. Lineage (NCBI taxonomy): Eukaryota > Metazoa > Arthropoda > Insecta > Coleoptera > Meloidae > Mylabris > Mylabris variabilis. Next base: position 5,525 of record JAZBGW010001196.1, read on the forward strand.
CACCAATACGAATTGAGCTGGTATTAAAGTACAACCATCTGCGGCAACGATAAGGGCTGTTTGTGGGGTTGTTGGATGTGTTGTTGTTGTTGTTAAAAATTTCGGCGCTATCGGTGGTAGATTCGCTGTTGTTATTACAGCAGTTTTCTTTAATTCTTTCCCTGTATCTTTACAATTAGTATAAATGTATTCTTTACGGTGGCCCATTTTGAATTTGAGACTCTTCAATATATTGGTCGATTCCTGTTGTTGTTGTTGTTGTTGTATGGGTACTTGTGGTAATGGTGTTGGACTACAAGTACCGTCTTTGTTAGCGTGCATAATTACAGAGAATTGACGTGTTGTTGTTGTTGTTTCAATCGATGGGGGTTCATTACGGTTACATAAACGTTTCTTCGGTGGATATTCTAATTCTTCACCCTCTGAATCCGAGGGTTGTGGTGTCGGTAGATTCGGTACAGGTGATACCCGTTTCCTTTCCAATAATAGTGCACGAATTTGATTCAATGTTGATTCTTCATCATTTATCTATTGTTAAAGGTAAAAAAAAACAATTAAATAAATGAATAAATAATTGGGTGTTGTTTTATTTAGACTTACATTTTTTAATGGTGGTGTACTCGGTGGTGATAATAGATTTACTAATTCGTTACAAATCATTGTATATTTTCACTATAATTTCACTTTGTAAATTGTTTTTGTAATTGTCGCAAGTGACAAGGGCGAAACTAACAAACGAAATGATTCTGTATTGCTGTATTGCTATGATGTTATTGCTCTGGCATGAGCTTTTGGGGTGTGTTTGGCGGCGTAACATTGAATAAACCAATAGGAATTGGGGGCTCGTCTGTAGTAGCCAATAAGAAACATTGTGATCATGCATGAAAAGCGTGATCGTGTGCATGACGTTCACGTGCTACACGGCTGATATCGGGGGCCACGGCCGTGACGTTGACGTCACTCAAGCGTGGTTCCAATGAGGCTACGTCATGGCAGGCAAGCCCTCCTGGATCCTGGTCTTTAAAAAAAAACACACACACACAAACAAACAAATAATCAAATTAGGAAAAACAAAGGGTAAATCATAGAAATTACAAGGCGAAGAAAAAGTACAAACATGGAAAATAAGAAAGGAAATCTGTTGCGAAAATGTATGCACAAGATGCGCATTCGTTGATCTCGTGCAAGTGCAAACAGACGATCGATGAGCATTATATTGTCAAAGGTTGTTTCATTCACCCAGTTTATGTTTTCTTGTAAAGATAACATTGATAAAAAAAAAACGTTAAAAAGAGGTCAGGTATAAATTGAACGCATATTCTGTATTGCCATCAAACTAGAACGCAATAACCGAATTTTGGTAGGTGTGAGTGTTGAGGACACCCAGGGCCGGATTTACATCCTTTTTAATAGTAAGCGGTATTGTTTTTCGGGCCTTTTATTTACTTTTGTGAACAATAGACAAACATTATTTCTTGAAATTCAACGTAAAGCTCGAATTTATTTTGGAAAAATCTAGAAAAATTCACGATAGATTTTCCGAGAATTTTCAAAAAAATATCTCAACTACAACAATATTATTGGGTAGTAAATAAAATTGTCTACAAACTGAATAAAATTTGGTTGTAAAATAATTGCTTTTAATAATAGTGAAAATAACACATAAAATGTTGGAAGACTTTCCCGATTTTTCAAAAAAAAGTCGAGCATATTTACGAACTTCCCCATAAATAATCTTTCAAATAATGTATTCTATAATTCCTTATCTTTAAAATGACACAAGGAATTTTCGATGTTTTCATTAATTTTCCGGAAAACGGACAATTATATCGGAAAACGCCTTTAAAATTAGGAAAACGCGTTCAGTTTCCTATCTACTGCCTGATAATAGTTGTGAAATAAATAATATTGTCCAAGTTATGGCCTGTTATGAGGGGAAATCTATAAAAAAACATACTTCAAGATTTCCTTCTGACAATGAGAAAGGGTTGTTCTAACGTTTATATATAAATTTCATAATGTCAGAAAACAAGCGAGGTATCGATGATTAAATTTTGGCTTTTTCGGACACCGAAATCAAAAAAGGTGCTTAAACGAAATTTTGGAAAAATGTTACGTCGACGGGCTCCCATCGTCTTGGTGCCTTAGGCGCCCGCTTACTCAGCTTACTGTATAATCCGGCCCTGAGCCCACCTCAAGAACACATTGTCGGAGTCATCGTCATCATCATTAAAAAAATTACGCACTTTTTCTTAAAGACTGTTGTCATTTTATTTTAATTTTTTCGAAAATAATCCCCATTGTTCCTATATGAACTTTAGTCTGTTTTTTTTTTCAAAATATTAAACATTCTGTATTTACATGATAATTTATGATAAAAATTTTGAATAATTTAGAATTTTTAAAAATTCCCAGTTGATTGTACGTATGCCAAATGTACTTTGAATTGAGCCTTTGGACGATTGAATTTTTAGCAGGGAAGGTGATTCCGAAATAAATTCGAAAATTCTAGACGAGCATTTTTTATAATCTACCTACCATAGGGATTAGGTTAAAAATTATGATTTTTTTCGTTTATAAAAACGCAATTATCAGATTTTGGAAAAAGGTCCACTTGTTTTTTGTTGTCATTCCTATAATCTAACACGCCCAAAAAATAATACATGGTTATGATTGATATGCCTTGGTCATATCAGATATGTCAAGGTTTCGTATGACAAAATAAGAATTAATAATGCCTTTTTTTTTGAAGCTTCATTTAAAAATTTCCATTACACGTGCACGTTTGTACCGATTTCCAAATACATTAATGTGATATTTTGGTTGGCTAATTGTGGACGATTTCGGCCCAAAATTCATTAAATGCTTTATTGAAAAAACAAAATTTGGCTTGTAAATCGCTTTTTAGTAAGGACTAAATTTTGTTGCTCAAGACTTTATCCACTCTTATCCCAAAATAGTTACGTTACTGTTTAGAGAACTTTAATCTGTTCTATTTATAGGTAATTTATCTTCTGTTAATTACTTATTTTATAAGTTTTATCAATAAACTTCTATGTATGTAGTTATGTTGACAGAATAATTACTTTCATGGAAAAATTAGAAAAGACTAGAAATCACATTTAATCATAAAAATGATGTATAAACTTTTCTAATTTTATTTATCTATAGTTTTATTTGCATAAATATTATGAAGTATTTATTATACAATGATAACATAAATTTAAGCACAGAAAAGAAAATTAATTAAATAATAATTTTACAACTATAGTTTTTTTTTTCTGAAAATTTGACGTATTGTAGTATTCGCCTTGGAATCTCAGGTCAAAATTCACAATAATTCTATAAATATTTGTATGCTAATGTTTATTTATTATCAACATCTATGCTAAAATAATAACAACAACAACAACAACATAAGCATACTATTTACAATTCTAAATGACTAACGATAAACAGGATTAGGCACATTAACAATTTTAAACGTACATAAAACATGCGTATAGTTGAGCTTTCAAGGCAATGTTTATACTATTTGCATATAAATATGATGTGTACAAGTTATTTTATATTGTCAAAATATAAATTATTAGATGGATAAATAGATATTATGCAAACTCCATCCATTAGTCAAACATTTTTCCACAATTCCATCTAAGTTATTTTATAATTTAAATCAACGATAAACATCCTCAAACACAGGAAATATCGCCTATTATTTCTATTTATTATACACACATTGGATAAGTTGTAAATAAATTGTAAGTAAATTCTCAAACGTTTTGATGTACATGAAAAAAATTTGAAAAATTTGTAAATTTTGTAATACAATGACATCTATTTGTAGTTTAAGCAAAAGAAAACAGCAAACAAGAAAATCAACAATACAGTCGACTATTAAAGCGACATCTCGTACTGAATAGCGCTACTGCAAAGATTTCGTATAAGTTTCAATAGGTGGCAGTATCATTACAACAATAATACGGGAACATATTCTGTAACTAAATACAAATTATAGTATAGATTTTGTGATCATCTCCCTTTGGATAGATTGTATTTCAAATAAATTACAGAATATGGGCTATAGTTGTTTGAATAAATTGTTAATTATTAATTATTCAATAACGTAATCGGTTCTGTTTTGTAATCTCATCTTTGGCTTCTATGGGGAAATGTTCGGAATTGAATTTCATTGATATTTAATAATATTTAAATAACATTATATCGTGATCATTATTGAAGAATTGATGAATATTCAATGACTTCTTACTATTATTATTATTATTACGATAATAGTGTTCTTTTTATAAAAGGACAAACATAGGAAATCAATTATGTCTTTATTAGACATGTAAATATCACACATGTATACTTGAAATAAATGGAGAAATGATAGTTAAAGTAGGTAAAATTGTGAAAATTGCATAGATAAAGTATTTTATTTCCTATAATTTGATAAACAATTTGATTATATTATACAACATATGTCTATAATTTGTATTCTCATTTAATTTTATAAAATTCATAATTTTCATTTTTCTATCTCTAGTATAGAAGGTTGACAATTAGGAAAAGTGCGTGCAACCGAAAAATAAAAATGTTTAATTAATTAATCGAGTATTTGATTTGACGTACAAGGACTATGATAAAATATTAATTCAATTCTGTTTATTCTCAATAATTAATCATAATAGATTTTATCATAATTTTTTTTTATACTAAGTAAAATTGTAATTGAAAATTTAATTTAAATATCACAATGGCAATTGTTGCTGAGGAAAAAAGAGCGATTTAAGAATTGTAGTTCTATCTTTATTGCGCTTATTATAACTTTCTTTGTAAAGTTTATTTTTAAATATGTTAAACAAAGATCAAATTATTCCTACATTTATTAGTGAAATACTATTTCTATACAGTAATTGATATTTTCTTTACCTATACAAAAAAAAAATTGTAATTGCTCGTACTTTGTACAAATTGTATTTAACAACCGTTATAGACACTTAACTTAATTAACCGTCAATCTTGACAAATGCATTGAAATTTCTTAATTATGAACATTGAATGCAATATAAAAGAGAATCGTTGAAAATAGGAAAATTTATTATTGTTAAAAAAAAATATTGATCGATTAAAAAAAATATTGTTGATCCTATAAAACACAAATATTGTGCAATATTTCAAGTTTAATTATTAATTGGGACATACTCTGTATTGTCTCTAATTAATTTTATTTAATTCGATTACTATTCTTCGATATCGATATAACATTGTGGTGCAATATCAGTTTTATTCCTATTAAAAATGATATTTCATATGGCTATTATCATAATGTTTTTTTTTTATCAAATAATACAACGAATTGCAAAATGACTAATCAGAAGTTTAAAAAAATACATAATTAACATAAATAGAGATTAAACACGTAGCTAACGTATTTATATTGGATCTTTAATTCATAGAATTGTGAATGAGTTAAGTTTTGAATGATGCGGGGCCTCCAAATGATAATATTTCAATAAGGGAGATTTACCATCACTTTTTTCAACGAATTTTATTATCGAATCTTTAGAAGAAAACGTTCAGAAAGTTTTGGACGATATAATATCGAATTTTGCAGTCAAGTGGGGTATAAAGTGGCCGATTTAGGGGCGATTTCACCAACTTCAGTTAAACTTAATGAACAGTTAGAAACAATCGTTGCTATAATTATAACAATCGTTTCTATGATTTATTTGTTCGTTAAAATTTAACAGACGTTGGTGAAATAGACTATTAGACACTTTTAGTTAATGTTTCAGTAAGATTTTGGAGCTGAAGACTAAATTTTGAATCAATGACAATTTTTCATTTTTCTTTAATCATCGATTTCTCATTTGTTTTTTGAGATATTCCAACATTGTAACCAGCGTTGAATTGGGCGTTTTATGATGCATCCGAAGGAGCTTTCCATTTTGGAAAATTTTCACTAAAGAGGGGACAAGCAAAGGAAAATGTCGGACCGTGTTAAATTCTTTTAAATCACGCAGTTTCTACAATTTTAAAGATAAAAAATTGTTTGAAAGCTTTTTAATTGAGTGAAAATTTTTCAAAATGGAAAACTCGTTCGGATGAACCGTAAAACGTTCAATTCAACGCTGGTTGTAGTGTTTGAATATCTCAGAAAACAAACGAGAAATCGATGATTAAAAATTGCCACTTTTTCAGTAATCGAATAGAGACCGGACTCCAACATCCCCTTAAGTTGAATTCTTAATTTTTCGTCTAGGTTTCACGAAGCTTTTGTCATAAATCATCAAGTTTTTGGCAGATTCCGTTCTTAAGTTGTCAATACGAAAATATTCAGACGCTTTAACTTAATTTTAGACAATTTTAAAGCTCAATTCTTCACTTTTAAACCAAAGTTTAAAGACATAGTTGTCGCAAATTATTAAAACTAAAAAAAAAACTGGGATTCACTACCCAATGAAGAAAATCGTGCTTTTCTGAGTTTTCTATTATTTTTTATATCAACTTTGAGCTTTCTTCCCCTATCCACAATAATCCATTGAAATAAAATTCCATAAAATCACTCATCTATAAAAATTCACATCGATCCAGAATCGATCTAACAAAACATAATTTTTTAATCAATTTTTATTTCAATATTTAAATTTTTCATAATCCTATCAATAATAATGACAACTAGAGAATAAGGATCAATAAATTTCTATTACACTATTAAAACGATAAACTCCTCCTTGAGTCAGTTGAGGGAGGAAGTAGCGTGAAAAGAACAAACAGGATAAAAAGAACAAATGCCTGTGTGTAAAACTTTCAAATTTGATAAGAACTTTATTTTGTTGTCGCACAGACATTGCAGTTGATAAAGAAACTCTAAGGCGAAAAGTTATCGAAGAGGAAGAACGAACAACAATAACAATACAGAAAGAAAGATACAGATGATAATAAAATGATGTAGAAAATAAAGGGGGATTAGTGATAATTTTTTGTTTTTTCGATTTAAGAAAATCAAAATTTCCACCCATTGTAATTTGAAAAATCATCGGAAAAATTTCAAACGAGATTTGAGAGTTGTGAGTGAGTGTGCGCGCGCCAAGCGCAACAATCAAATAAGAAACTTTAGTGAGTCACACACAGTCGCTGAAAACGCCAGTTGGTTCTGTAACGTAACGTGAGGGTGTTGTTGTGGTGTGGCGCCCGACATTTTCGAAATCCTGCAAAGCCAGGAAAGCGCACGTGAACTGTCAAAAAATTCACCCCCTTGGACAACGGACACGAAATTTAAAAAAAAAACACAATGATACCAATGAATTATCGTTGTTGAACTTGTAAACTTTTCTACAATATTCAATTATTTATTTATTTTTTTGTTATTGTTTTCAAATTGGCTTTTTATTATTATTATTATTTGTAAGTGTCCAGTGCTTTTGTGTTTCGTTCCTTATTTCTCTTCTCTATATTGTTGTTGATTTATTTCGTTAGTCGCAGAGAAAAAGTTGTGCCTTTTTTTATTAAAAGATACATACACACAATACTCGTGCCATGTGACTTTCAGCTTTAAGACAGGGGAGCTTTCGTGGAGTTAACGAGACAATGTCCAGACGCAAACAGAGCAACCCCAAACCGTTGAAAAGTAGGTGCTTTATTAAACATTTTATTTTTTTTATTTAATTATCCTATAATTATGTGTCAATGTTTGTATTGTTGTTAATTTGTTGTTAAATTCATTTTTAATTATCGTTCAAGCTTTATTTATTACGAATTTTAACTCTATTTTTTTTTGTCGTTTCTTCTAATGGACCCGGTTTTTTGGTAGATTGAAAAATATAACGATAAGTTATCAAAATTCAAAGTTATTCTTTAATTAGATTTTTATTCTTAGGAAATGATTAATTGATAATCGTCGATTGTAATTTTTGAAACTCATCCAATATTTGCTAATTTTTCCATATTTAATCATAAGAATAATCTTGATTTTTGATAAATATTAAAAGTATAAAGATTCTTGAATGGCGGCAATCTAGTTTATTATTAGAATTATTGTTGTCAATTATTATTAATAATTAATTATTTAAAATTGGACTACGGAGCTATTAAATCTAATCATATATTCATTGACTTGATAACGGCATATTTTTGTCTTTTGCTTTCAATAAATAACAGACTATTTTCAATTCTTGTTGCTTCTTCTCTTTTGTATTTATGGTGTTTTTGACTTTGTCTCTATGATAATATGGTTATCACGATTTTTGATAAGCAACTTATCAAGAATTAATCAAGGAAGTTTTAGTCTAAGTTAGATGAGTAGGGTTGATTGGATCTTCCTTCGATTTTTTTTTTGTTGTTGTTATAAAGATCAAAAGTCAAAAATGAAACGATGATAATTTGATAATAATGGTGATGATGACATA
>JAZBGW010001197.1:0-16950 GCA_037464815.1 Mylabris variabilis
AATTCCTAAATTTTGTTGTTAAATAAAAATGAATGCAATTTGTGAAAGTAGAATTGCAAGTCCATTATTAGGATAAGGCGTCAGAATGGCTACGAAAACAACTTAAAATTACGAATCAAAGATTTGATTGAAGAGTTGTTTACAATACACAAAAGGTTTCCATTCAAATAAATCGAAAAAGCTTGTGACACGTATTTGCCATACAAAACAGAGAGTATGTTGTTAGTGCTGCTGCTGCTTTTGTCGCTATTGCTGTTACTGTAAAACTTAAAAAAAAAGTTATCCAAAACTGTGCTTTCAATAATTATAATAGTAATACAGAATTAATCATCATAATTTATTAATCAACATTATTTATCATAGCCATCAAGATAGTAAATGTAGCAAAAACAACACAAGTTAAAAAAACGCTCTATTAGTCGTTAATGTGTAAAAAAGTTGTAAAATCTATTGTAAGCATCCTATTTTCTCACTAAGCTAATTGCCTATTGCATACATGTAGATTAATTTATATATGACAGTTTCATCAGAAATTGCATTAATTAGATACAACATTTAATCTGTATAAATTATATTTAGGTGTATTACAATTTTGTATTGTTAATATTTTATAAAACAAACCCAGTTGGATATAGACCATTAAACAAACCAATCACCTTTGTACTATCTGTTACCACAATTTTTACTCGCTATTATCAAATAGCATGATAGGAATGCTCAGAGTATCGGGGGTAGTTGAGGGGTGGGTGGATTCTCTCCAATTAAATTGGTGTGGTTTTCATTAGTTGAAAGAGCAATTTGTGGTTCAGTCGTCCAGATAGTCTGTATTATAATTTATAATATTCTATTGTTTGTAACTAGTCGTATCAAAAGCAATAATTTTACATGGTTAGATTTATCGAAGATGGATATACATTAGCCGGATTTCCGATAAATTTATTATTTTATTCAAGTAATCCTGTTAACAATCAATTGATTGCTGTCTAACATTTTGATAGAGAAATTAGAGGTTTCGAGGCCAACAATAAGACATATACCCTTTAACGAGGGTTTCTACTAATTCCTATCAACAATTTTAAGCTATATACAGGTGTTTTTTCAATTGTGGTTAATTTTTATGAAACTCGTATTGGTTGGTAGCGATTTGAAAAATATTTCAAGGTTTTGTAGCGAGGCTCTGGGGACCGTTTAAATAAAATTAGCTCATGAAAAAAGACTCGTTTTGGACAATGTCGTGATTTTCAAAAACGAGCAGAGCACGCAAAACGACTAAGAATGACCCGTAGACCCGCCCAACAGTGATTTTTTTCGTTTTTCTCAATTGCAATGGAGAAAAACAAAAAAAATGTTGGAAGGATCCTCGAGTCATTCTAGCTCATCTATATCTTCGAATAGTTTTTGAAAATCGCGATATTGCCAGAAACAAGCGTATTTTGACCAACCTCCAAATGAGCTACGAAGTTCGAACTGCTAATATAGTCTCCAGAAACCACCCTACAAATCGTTAAATTATTTTTCAAATCTTTCGCCAACTAATAGGAGTTTCATAAGAATTGATGACATAAAAAAACACCTGTATATTATAATTTTTAAGCAATTTCATGTTTACAATAAACTAAATAACGTCTCATAAGTACTATGACTATGAAACACTATCGACTATAATTTAAACGTTTTTGTTTGTTTGTATGCGTGTATGAAACTCTCGATTTCCTTTTTTAAGATAAATCACGGTCAAAATAAGATCGAGATAAGATATGCGCACCTTTCAATACTATATAACGAGAAAACGAAATAGGCATAGGTAACAATGGGACACACACATATATGTTTGTATGTAGATGAATCTGATGGAAATAGGTGATGAGTAAAAAAGAAAATGACAAAATCATTGTAAATCGAATTCGATCGATCCTTTCTCTTTGTATCATCTGAAATGGAGCATTACTATGTATGAATATTGTTGAAGAATGTAAATGAATACATAATTTTATTGTTAATCAAAACAAACAACCAAGAATCGAGTTGTAGTCTACATTAATTATTAATTTGTTAAATGAACAGCCGCCCTATTATCTGACATATAGTTTTTAAGCATTATACTCAATTATGAGCGGTTTATATAGAGTCGACGTTGTTGTTAACCTTTCTAAAATTGTTCACACAAAATTAATTATTTATGAAAATTCATTAAACACAACAATTATTTTTATAATTAATTCGTATTTTATTTAAATTATTAATTATTTTCGAGATGTAGACGAATTAAATGGAAGTTTTCCATTTTAAAAATGTTTAAGTCAACGAGCCGTTGTTGTTGTTGTTGTCCGATTTGTATGTGGAGGAATAACAACAATCAATCAATATCAGACGAGGACGAGATTAGCAGTAAATATTAATTCCAATAATATATGTGATGATGTTTTATGGCTAAACAACATTAAATGAAAAATCAGATAAGCATTGTGTATGATGTCAAATTTATGGGCAATTTTGGCGTATTTCACTTGGAATGGTGTGCATTCTATATTATTTACGGTAAATTTTAGTTGATTTACCAAATACATATAGAAGATTTTAGATTTAAAGAGAAACGTATATTTAATAAGATGAACATTAACCTTTTGGGTCTTGTTTTGATCGAAAATATGCCGTATTAGTAGACGGGTGTAGATACTATGAAGAAAGTGGATATTCTGGAAGCCATCTAAAGCTGAACTGTGAAGAGTTCGAGGTATCTCGGGGATATGTGTGGTGGATAAGACAAGGTAACAGGCAACCAGATGATGACAAAAGTAGCTGGAGGACACACCGGGTAAGGTTCTTCCGGAAAGGAATGCTGAGTTATGCGCCATGAAGCTCGAACAGGAAATGAAAGAGGCTATGTGAGATAAATGAGACCGCCACCCTCTTACAATGGTAGCTATACCACTACCAACTTTACTTTCATTAAAACTTTGTTATAAGATTTAAATTGTAACAGGAAGGTGCGGTTAGATCGTTCTTTCTAGGTGATATAAAACTCGTGAAATAAATACATCAAGTGCCAACGACTTGTCGACGTAACAATATTCATTCTGTTGTTAATTTAGAATAGAATCAGGAACTTATACAATATTTATAGTTGATCTTATTTTAATGGATAATTATAACTATAATGATGTTGACAAGTTTGTGTAAAATCTGTTAGTAATTAGACAATAGAGTTGTGGGTTTGCATTGCATTTGTTAAGGTTTCCACAAGTGAAGACGGAAAATGTGGTTGAAAATTAGTAGACAGGTCGTTATGATAACAGACAAGAGCACAAATAGTATGTCAAAATGACGTGGATATTAGTTATTTAATATATGTTGGGAAACAGTAGTTGAAACTGTGGGGTCGTATTTGTGCGTGGATGCGTTGAATATTGCCAGCCTTAAGGTTTGTATTTAACGCTAGCTTTCGATCGTCACAATAAAGATAGTATACAGGAAGTTAGAGACGCAGACATATTGTACTGAAGTTGTTAATGATTGTTTTCCACCACAACCAGTCGTACTAACCTGCAAGTTATTATTCTCAAGACATAGCCTCAGAAACATATTAATCTTAGCAATTGCACTACCCTAGTTTAAACTACACCAATCTATTTACTTGTATTTAAACGGTGTTAATTTGCACAAAACTATAGAATATTTAATATCAATATTCAAAATAGCTCACAAATGATTTTTGGCAATACAAAAATACTCAGTAATAAATTAATACAAATCTTACAGTTTGGAAAAGGAAGCATGAGTGTCATGGTTCCTATAGATGTGGAAATCGTCCCTTGTACAGCTGTGCAAATTCTTACAAGGCAAAAAACAATTTTACTGTGTTTACGTGTAAGCGCAAAAATTTCATATAATATAAAGAATTACTGAATATTTCAACAAAACATATTAACTTTTTCCTAACTATTTCCGCTTTGATTTATATAGAGATTGTATGAACATGGAACTGTATTGTTTGTGAGTTGTGTAACGGTTTAGCAAAACGTGTGGTCACTTTATATGCAATTAAAATTAATATTTTTTTCATAAAACTACCTTCCTCTTTTCAATTCTAGCAATGTAGGTATACATACATAAAACAAAGCTTGGATATTTATTAAACTGAGCTTATATTTGTAGATCATTCTAATAAAACAAAAAGAAACCGTCAAATACTCAAATATACATAACTATAAAGACGCTTCTATTATTTTTTTATTTGACACTTATCAAAACCCGTAAAGTTCTAGTGGTAATTTAATCTTTTTTTATTATCTTCGTTGACTTACGTTTGGGAACGATCATTATGTCATCACTTAATTTACAATAAATTACAGTGAATATTTAAATTTGTCCACAGTTTTTATTAAATATGTAGATATACAACATATGTTCACCATCAATATTTGAATTTAAAAACAAATTGATGTAATTGTGAATATTCTATTTCCGTTTAGTGAATATTTTAAATTTGTTTGAAAGCTTATTCGTCAATTCTGAAATTGTCGAGATTTATATGTATGAATAAAATTTATGTAGGAAATTGTTAGGTAGAAAGTTGGTGTGTTGAAAAGTTTTTCTGTTTTAAAACATGTTATAGGTAGAGGAGAGATACAGAGATAGTATTGGATTGGCAATAAACCAGACTAACAACACTACTTCAGTGAATAAAAAAATCACGTTATTTTGGTGTGGCTGGTGGCTTTCTGATTTGCATAAAGAAATGGAGCTTTTGTAAAGTTTATTTTAGGTATTCCTTTTCTATTACCCACCTGCAAATTGAAATAAATCGTTAAATATCACCCAAAAATTTGTTGGACCGTACTGTAATTATTTCGTTTAAATTTACAAATGACTTTAGATTGTTTCCAGTGGTGAAACAATAAAATCTTGTTTTATTTTCCTGACTCGTGTCGAATTGATGGAATTGAATCAAGGGAAACAATTTGTACATCAATCAAATACCGATGAACGGCTATTTGTAGAAATGTATTAACGATTGGAAAGTAAAACGAATGATTATAGGCGGAGAATTATGTGTATTTGGCACGTTTGGACAGTGTCTACAGTCACGGAGGACTGCAGATTACTGTGCCGTGACGGGATTTTAAACGTCGTTACGAGAACGACGCCTCCTCACCCTCTACACACAAGTTGCAATCGGGACACGAAACCATCTAAACGGTCCACAGTGGAGTAATGAAATAAATACTGAACGGTCGATAACATATTATATGACATGGAAAGGGATGCCCAGCTATTATTATAGCTGGTTTACATGAAATATATTGCTATAAGTAACGATTGATTTCTAATCTTATACTGTGCTCACCATTTTTAACCAACACATACAACTCAACATGTATTTATAGTGTTGCCCTACATATAGGCTGTCCTGCAAGTCGCGCATTTGCTCCTAAGGGGCAGGTGGAGGATGAAATTCTAAGACGAAAATTCCTGTACCATTGTCAGAGTACAAAATGATACAGGACTTTTCGTCTTAGAGTTTCATCCCCTAGCTGCCTTTTAGAAGGTAATGCGCGACTTACGGGACAGCCTGCATACAGAATGTATCCACCATCTAGGCACATTGGAGATTCCCACCCCTAATAGTTTCCACCTAAGTACAATTAGATTAACGGTTAATATGGCCTCAAATTTAAAAGATAAAACAAAACATGTATCATTTAATTTAGATGGAAACTATTAGAGATGGAAATCTCCAATGTGTCTAGATGGTGGATTCACTCTGTATAAAAACGATTAGATTAGATTATAAAAAAAATTCAATGACGAGAGAATATTCTTACATGGAATGCGTCTGAATTTTTGTTTTTCAATATAAACTAGTGAGAATTCCATTCATTTTTAAAGCTGATTACATAGAATTAACGTCAATTTCGACTAGACATACTAAAATAAAGTAATTAATCGTTTAGTTAGAATTGTTATTTTTAGTTCTGAAAAAAAAACACTAAATTAATACCTACTAATCATATTGTGTTATATCTGGGAAGTTATTATTAACCTGATCGGATTTTGTTGTACTTAAACAGATGGGTAGTGATGACCATTGGATTACGTCCGGATCTTGTAATCTGATTTGAGACGACGTTCAGTTCATAAATTCTGGTTATTATTATTATTATTATTATTATTGAAATATAGGACATGTTTAATTTCCATAAATCTAAGTACCTACAACCACATCGATGTCAGCCTAGCTAAATATTAAGTACTTTAAATAAATATTGATTGAATTCATAATTGGTTCGGTTGTTATTTACGGAAGTAGTCAATGTTAACGCGGTTTTATCGTTAATTGATTATCTGTTTAATTAACACTGTTATAGTGAAGATAATTAGGAAAAAAAATTGATATTGTATGTTAATTACCAAATAATAGTGTCGATATTTATTTTTAAAAGTACACGATAGTTACAGTGATTGAATCATCAAAGGAAAGTATGCATTTTAAAGTTGTATATGTATAGTATTGAAATTTAAACAATGGTCGTATTTGTCAATGTCTACATTCGGCTGGTTAAATTTATAAAGAAAGTTAAAAAATTTATGCAAGCTCCATCTTAAATCCCAACTTTATTTTCGTTGAGCTTGTACTTGATTTAGTTTAGTTTCGCTTTATGATAGATATAAAATAATAATTCGTTTGTTGTTGTAAAATTCAACACCAGTTATATAGAACAAAACAGGGATTGTAAACATTACACACAAACACCGTCAGTATTGATGATTTGTATTTTGAATTCAACACGTCTTCAAGATCACGATACAACGAATTTGCGTACAATCTACTATCGAATACATGTTTTGAATTTGCACTGTATAAAAATCATATTCCTTTAGAATCTAAATTATTAATAAAGAGAAGAATAGAACCGAAATTCTAAATATTTGTGTAAGTTTTAAAACTCCTCAATGATCGATTTAGACATTTATTGATGGATTTTTTAACATATTGCAGACGATTTTATCAAACTATGAAAATTCTCTTTGAATTCTATTTATAATTTATTAAAAGATTTCTGATAGTCGACCGAACAAGATAACAATCAATAGAGTAGAACATCTATACAAAACGAAAACATAAACTACGTCCAGCAATATTATCAATTTATCAAATAACACGATAAATATTTTCTTGTTATTAGAAACAATTGTTGCGTTAAAATTATGTTATGTAACTGTGATTTCTATTGTTACCAAAACGAACATAAAAGTCTATTTTTCTTGGCACGATGAACTAGGTGATTGGGTTTATTGGATCGACCAATCGGAGTAGAAACGATTTCATTATAAATTGACAAACCCACTTTCAATGTATAATACAAATTGAAATTCTTCCTTTTTTATTATTTATTGTTGAGCAACCATCACCATTGAAGTATTTTGTATTCATTTGCAGTGTTTGTTCAATTAAATTTAAGAATTTAATAAAACCATTGATGTATTATAGACTTAATGTAGGAAATAAAGTGAGTCGACGAAGATTTTCCAAACTAAATTGTAACTAATCTAGACATCGAACAGCAACAATCAATTTGGGTATTACATGATATACTGGATGGGATTTTAGAGTATTGTCGTTAAAGTGGCAGAAATTTGTCACATAAACCCTATGATTGATTTTACTTGCCATACGTCATTATATGTATATTCATCCATTGTTGGTCCAATCCATACCTTGACGTTCCCAATTTTTCTTCAATTAATAATTAAATCGAAACGATTGGTTCAAACACATCTTACAATTAATTAATCTAAAATTAAGCAACTAGAATACAATAGTCTCTTTATTCCTATGTATTGCTGTTTTTTTCCTTCCATTTGTGCAGTTAGTGGAGCGCTATTAACTTTAGTAAAAAACTAATGTTGGAAAAAAATCCAATTGACACAGCAGTGAATATGCAGTTTTTTTGGTTGTATTTAGAATTTGTTTGTTGTTAGTTCCGAATGGAGAATGTAAAGTTTGTAAAAATCGGACGCAATCATACTTCAACATTTCGAGAATTCCATTGATGAGAAATATTTGTTAGTTCGTTTAGGGCAGTAACAGCTAAAATAAATATTCTAAATGCCTTTTCTTTATTTGTATGTGAATTCGTTCTGTATCGACTTGTAACAGAATTCAATAATGGAGATAGATGGTGTATATGTATTTGTGTGTGTGTGTTTTGTTAAAGTTACAAACACCTATGGACTACGACAACTTTACCCACTTTCAGTAGGAAATTGAAAAATGACAGACTTATCGACGATTTACTTTATGGTCCTTTCTTCAAACGCTTTTATTTACTCACTACTAACACCTAACCCTTGACAAAACATTAGCGGCAATTTATCACTATATATAAAGTATCCTTAACAGTAAATTGAAGCGAAAATCTTGCCATTCGAAACGTAATTAATTTCATCATCGAATTTTTTCCAGTATATACAAATTATTATACAGGGGTGAATCAAAAGTAACGCATAATGTTCATAAAATTTTTATTTATGAAAATTTCGAAAAACGCCGAAGAAATGACATTATCGACATTTTTTCTAAATAGCACCCCCTATCTTTTACTACATTTTAATATTTAATAATAAATCAATGCTTATTCAAAGGTGTTGTGTTTTTCGTATACTATGCTGATTCATTGATATTATGATGACAGAGTCTTGTAAGCCTTACGAATTTTTTCTCAAAAATTTTCTTATGCAACCCCCTAATATTTTTACGTATCCAAACGCAGAAAAATATGCTCTACTCGAAAACGCAAAAAATAGTGGATGCCATTTAAAAGAATTCTTGATGATGTCGTTTTTTCGCAATGGTAACTGATAGAATCATTTCGGTTCATTTTTCTAATCATTCAGCCGCTGAATAATTAAAAAAATAAGAAAGTTATGAATATTATGCGTTACTTTTGACTCATTCTGTATATTCGAGGATATCCAAACTATTATATATTTATTAGAAAAATAAGTAATTGATAACAAAAATATTGAATATTGAAATTACGGTTATTATGGTAGTTTGTATAATCTATATTACTTGATCCAAAATAAAATATGGCATATTAGATCTTGTTATGTATTATTAAACAAGTAATTGTTTCTTGTATGTTCATCCTTTGTTTTAATATTTGATTGACAAGGGTATATTTTTAATTTCAGGTAATAATAACACAATAATGGCACGTAAGGGTATGTATGAATTGTTAATAAAACGCGATGTCACAAAAATCGAATTTTTTGTTGTTCGTTCTATTTTTCCTTTCTATAGTATTTGTTTGTCTATTTTGATGGACTAAATAGAAGATCTGTCATCGATTATATAATAGCAAAGTTTTTCCCCATCTATAGAGCGAATGGAAAATCCAACATTATATAGGAATAAGAAAGCTCGTTTCTACTATACCGTCACATTCGTTGTACATAATATATATTGTGTATTATAAATGAAACATTCAATAAGAATTGTACGTTTTTGTTGGTCGTGTTTTTATGAGAAGTGATTTGTTGTGAAGAACAGGCAGTAAACATTTGTAAGAGTGGGTTACCTAATCCCGGGCTTTCTCGATGTAGGTGCCTACCAAATGTGACAGAAACATAAATTTTCAGGTGACAGACGTCTACGCGAAAATACAAAAAACACACACACACACACCACATGAACAAGGAAGTAACAAAAATTTCATTTATCAAATTGATAATAGAAAATAAAAAGCAAACACAAACAAATTAACGTGTACGTGCTTTCGTGTTAGAATAATTCGCAATGAAACTTTCAGTTCTTAGAAGCCAGTAAAAACAATTTCTATTTAGAATTAATAAGTAAAGAAGTGAACATTTACGGGAAACCATCCTGTATCAATGCAATTTTGTCAAAAGTGTTGTTTTCTTTGTGGCTAATTAACCGAACAGTCATAGATGGGAGGGAAATGGGTGTATTGTATAAGGCTTCCCTGTTAAATGTCTTTAATAAATTGAATAATTTCTAAACTAATCGAACTAAATTCAATTGGAGACATGTGAATTGATCAAAAGTTTCAAGTTGGATGCTGCTTCGATTGTTTCATCAATTTTGTTGTTCATCGGATAAATCATAAAATAGTTTTTTTTATAATCCTAGTTTTACTTATTGTTTCAATGTTCTTTATATCTCAGTATCTGGTTAATAATATTTTTCTTTCTTGTATCTATAATGAAAGTCGTAATTTATAAAATTTCATTTTTATCACTGGCAGAATTGAATATAACCTAGTCGTTTAGTAATTGTAAAAATATAGAATCGCGTTAAAATGGAGCATTTCTTCATTTACATTTTAAAGTAAACAAAAATAGGGATCCGTTATATGACATTTTATTACTATTTAAAATCAAATTTTGTTGAAGTTACTGAATGTTATCTTCATTTTTCCATTACTGAATGTTGTAAAGAAATTTTATACTTGGATATATTTTTTGATTACAAAGCACTTTGCTACTTATATTTAACTTTAGAATAGGAAATAAAGAATCCCCTTTAGTTGAGTTGTTTCCAAGTTCTTGAAATTTTTAAACAATCTCAAGTACTTTTATTTATAAGCCGACTACATCAAATCATAAAATAAATTATCTTTCTGTTATTAAAATTTCACAATTATTTTAAAGTGATGAGTACTATACCTATACTGAGCCGGCCATGACAATTAAAATCATTTGATTAATCATTATCTGAGCATAGTCTGAATTATTTTATTCAATAAAAACGGTGATGATATCGTTGTGAAACATGACAACAGATATTTACAAACAGTTTAAAATTATTGGCGTTGACAGCTAATACTTTCATCCTATTAAATTTAGTTTCATAACTAAATTGGTCGCGTTAAATTTAGATTATTATAAATACAAAAAAGCTATTGTTATTAATGCTGAAATACCAACGTTATCCCTATTTTATTGTCTTCATCTCTTTTTGAAAGTGTTCAAAATCTGACGGACTTATTTTCTGAATATTTAAAACTGTCTCGCTCTCTCTATATGTTGTAATGTTTTATTAATGTGGTTTATATCGCTTTAAAATCGGAAATTAAGTTCATTACGGTACGTGAGCGTGGCTCCTCTATCATTTAATTTAACCTTAGGTGTTTTCAATTGTTATGTAATATATTTAGTAAAGCATGCTCGAATCAAACGAATTTGCTATCAGTCTCAGAAGAAAGTGACCGAGCCTTGAGTGAGGAATATCAAATTTTTCGGTTCGTGTGAATTAGATTGTTTCTCTTGTAGGGTAAGAAGATGGGTAGGTAGGAGGTGTTGGAACAAGTTTCCACCGTACCGAATTTGTAAAACTACCCTCTAACAGAAAATATCTATAGCTTAATAGCAATTTATACTTTTCAATAAGAACTAAAATAATTCGGTATATAATAAATATACTGACAATGAATAAATGCGATAGTTATTTTTCGGGAAGTTTTCGACGTAAAATAAATGCGAATTAGAGTGAAAACAAAAATTCATTGAAGAAATAAAGGTAAAATAATTAAAAAATACATATAGTAATTTTTATCAGCTTTTATCGAAAAATGTAATTTTATATTTTTTATGTCGTCGATAATTGAAGCAACGGTATGTCAATAATTAAATCAGTCGGTTCTTTGATATGTCAATAATTGGTGTATCCGGATGATAGACTTCATCACTCCATAATTATTATTAAATTTAATTAATTTATGTTGAAAACAATGAAATTAATTAATAAGATAAGATAAAAATTAAGACAATGTTCAAAAGAATCAAGATTAATCCTAATCGTGTTTGTTATAGTGTCAATTATTGGTGTTTTAACGTATTTCTATATTTAATTGCATATATAAAATGACACCCTGTTCTTCTGATTAAATATTTTTCTTCCCAACTCCTGGCCTGCAAAAATTCTGTTATATTGTCACGACCGCTTTTAAAAGGCGGTTTTACACAACCCTACAAAAAGTGGTCACTTTCTTGTGGGTTCCGTGTGAAATTCGCTAATTCTATGCGAAAAAATATGTTTACATTGTTAATTTGAAGTATTTGATATCCGAACGCTTTGAATACGTTTGTGGTTTATCGAACAAATAATTTTAAAAAATTGATTATTGTTTCATTGCGTTTATTATTTAACACAAACTAATAAGGGTTGAGCGTTAAAATAAATTTGGGAGCCGCTGTCGTAAAACTTTATCCGTTGAAGCACAAGTACGAATATTATTCCAATAGCAATTTTCAAGCTATTGTTTTCTTGTTACCTGAAAATAACTGAAAAATTGGATGATAATACTTTGTAAATTAGCTGACGATACGTTTGATATTCGTAAACTTTAGTAGCAGAATTTCCAATATTTAATAATGATATGCAACTAGAATCTCTATCAACTTCGTTTTAGAATACCTACTGAACAAGTTTAATCTACTACCGTTGCTGGTATTGAAACTTGGAATAAATTGATACAGATTTATAAAATTAATGAGAAATAGTTGTCAAAAGTGCATATTTGTGTGAAGATTTGTACATTTTCTAAGTACCTGTCAAAACTGTAATGATATATAATGGATGTTGAGTTTTTCAACAATAAGTGTAAACTAATTGATTTCTATCGCGTGTCGTTTCATATCTATACAATTTGTCATAGAGAACAACTAGAAATTATATCGTTGATACCTGAAATTCATTTTTCATTTCTCTTCATATAAAATAATGATGTTATAAATAATGTCACCTATAAGTAAAGCATATATGATTATTGTATTATCTAACAATAGAAACTGTTGTTATTTTAAAATATATTATTATTATAAGTATAAATTTTGTTTATATTACCTATGATAATTTTTGTATGTGTTTAATAATAGCTGTCTATTGGACTGGGAAAATGCAAATTATTGTGTAGTGTTGTTGTAAAGCAATTACAATTTTATATTAGAAATAGGTTATATTAATTATTTACCAAGCCAACTGGTACCGAGTTGATTGGTTATTTATATTGATTTAATATAACAATGATTGTTGGGGTGATGAATCAGTAAAAATTCTCATTTTCATTGATGGAGAATGTAATATAAAACATGGCAATTAATTGGTAATTTTGATTTTCATATCGCTATGTTTAATTAGATTATATTAAAGTAACAAGTTTCGGTTGTTTTGATGGTAGTTTTGTTTTTATAGCGGACATCCAACATTCCATCGTATTGATGATAAGACCGTACCGGGAGCAATTATGTACCTTTTCGTTTATCTTATAAATATATCTAGGATATATAAATCTGTACACGTACAAGTGTGTATGGAACATTGGGGTGTAGAGAGGGTTGGAAATCAATAGAAGCTTCTAGCTTCGTACGCGTAAATGAATACCACATGCGCCCTACTTCGATCCTGTCACCGATTCGCTTTTGAGGATTGTATTCCGATACCGATACATTCAACACTCTCATTTTCTCAGAGAATAGAGAATAAAGATTCGGGACTAACAATACCCCGATTTCGTTTCTTTGTTTTGTTTTTTTGCCGCATTACATAGATCTACACTTGTGTGTTTTAATGAAAAAGAAAAGAAAAATAAACGCAATAAAAGCAGACTACAATCCCAAAATCTGAAGTATCAAAATATTTACAATATTTGGGAGAGTTTGTTTAATAAAATTCCATTAATTAAGCTAATCTGTTAATTATCTTGTAGTGTTCTTTTTTGTTTTCTGTTAACGAAATTCCAAATCAAATGAAATATTTTCAAAAACATCTGAAAGTTGGAAACTTTTTAATGAACATGAAAATTACGTACAGTTGTAATATTTCACGTACTGCAACTTATAAATATTTTACCAGACAAAAGTGTCAAGTTTTGTGATGAGCCAAACTCAATTCTAACTTTTTGTCATGAATATTCCAACAAGAGAATTAGCACGTTTAGCTTAAGACAAACTTATCATTTCGTATCTAATTACCAATTCAACAACTGTAAAACATTCGATAAAATAACATTTAAATATAGACTGTTGGACTATAAGAGTAATTTTTAAATTGTTAAATCAATATTTTCATTGTATATTTATAGTTGTTTTAAGATGAAAATGTTTAAGTGAAAAATAAAGGATATAAAAGGAAAAGTCTGACCTGAATAGCAATTTATTAATTAACTCGAAAAATAATATCTTTTCTGAAGCTATAAGAAAGTGATGACAATGCGTTCTTAGTCTAGAGATAAAAACTGTTCAAGTTGGCTTAAGGGTGAGAAAATCGAATAACGTACGAAATACCGAATATGTGGAGTGGAAAAGTTTCACTTTTATTAGAAGATATTTTATTTAAACCGTGTTCCTATTTTTTCAACACTCATATTTAATCTAATCTCTAGATGGGAAGAGCTCTGAGATTCTTGAAATTTTTAAAACATATTTTTTGTTGTAGTTGTGTTTTGTGTTTTTCATTTTATTCCAAGGATATTAAAACAGAAATACTAAACTGATAAAATAATAGCGTAATATTTTAATGGCACAAAGTTAAGGGTTGTTATTTGTATAACACATATAATATTCCTCAACAAGGAATATGCTTGTACGAAGTTAATTATTTGAGAAATGTTGAGATAATTTCACTAAGAATGTTGTTAATAGAATCCGTTTGGTCTGTATTGAACCACAAATCTATGATTACATTATTTTATGTGAATTAATAAGATTTATCTGGACGTATATTCTGGATGTTTGCTTCAAATAATTCAGGCAAGTTAGCTGACAACCTCGGCACGTCAACTTCGTAATCAAGATTCACCAGAATACTAAGTGTCGGCTTCTTCACATTAAAGTAGACAAACTAGGTTCTTAATACGCATAGCAAGGTGCTCATTAGTCTCTTTGTTAACAAATAATCAATCCCAAATCGACTTGTCGAATTTGTGACAATCACTCGAGCGGCGGTGGTGGTGCTACACTTAACAAGTCTACTACCCTCATAATCAGCACTTGTCGTTATTGCCACAATTGCTAACAAAATTAAAACAAAATATTCGTTAAAAATAACGTTAACTCAACATCAAATATATCTAGTATGTTGAAAGACACAAAATCAGTGCACTGTCTTTGAGAGAAGTATAAGGGCCCTTGTAAGGGTCATTCAGTCCCTTTCACCGATGGATCAATGGGGTCAAACCATAAATAGGTGTCCTGTCAAGGCTACTTTCTCTTCCACTTTCGTATCTCATTCATTATTTTATCTACCTAGATCAGTTTAACTTTTATTTCCACCTGAAAGAGCAATCCTTCACGTTCCAACAGAAACGTACATACATTAAAGCTCCGTACTTTCTTTTTTCTAACAAAACATGGTAATCTATTATTGAAATAGTTTTCTGACAAAGTTATTCAATCATCTGTATATTATTGTATTGCGATAATGGGACGTGGTCATCACTACCATCTCATCTATGAACATTTAAGTTGAGAACTAATTTAATAATTAGTTGGAGAGAATTTCTCAGCGACAACTATTTACATGTTCAACTAAATTTTAATTAGTTTGCCTATCATCATCGTTATTATTATTATTATTGTTATTATCATTATTATTATTATTATTAATAGTATGAATGAAACGACTACTTTGGAAAATTGTTTTTATGTTTATGTATTTATTATACCTACTCAAAGAAGGTCTGCTTATTTTGACTCATTATATGTAAATGAAAATTTCCGTATAATGGTGGCTTATTTTAAAGTAATACAGAGGTAAACTGTCGCTTTTATTATAAACATTTATCGTCGAATATAATTAACTGACAGAAACATTATTTTTTCCTCTATTTTTTTTGCCAACTGTATATTTCAAATTTTACATCACGTAAAAGGGTGGTTTTCGAATAAAGTTTAGAATATACAAAATACTCTGTTTAAATTAAGCAAGTTATATGTATTCTTGATAATTATGATGATGTTTAAGTCTCATATTACGTATTTAAATTGTAATTGTAACTGGGGTCCAAATTTTCAAAATATATCTACTCTACATTCAGTGAGATTGCATATTATTCCGAAAGTTTGTTATGAAACATGCTGAGTGAAGTTGTAATATTTGAAATGTGTTTGAAATTCCACAAGAAGTGTAATAGATTTCTAAAGCCAGTTCAATTAGAAATAATCAGCAGAAATCTTCCGATTTCCACCAATCATTATGTGTGCTTGTGTATGTAACATATCGTATACGCCTATCAAGAGACAATATTTTTGATAACATTATAATGAATATTCACAAAGCGAGATGAGATACCGTAAAATTCTGGTGTCAGAATGTAAGTATAGAATTGTATTTAAAATTATGGGGATGAGACGAGTACATTTCGTTGTGACATGTGTATATACATACATATGTATGTATCTAAAAATTTCAAACAAGTTTCTGATTTTAAAACAATGTTTGTTTTTATTTATTTTCTTTGAAAATATCTTAAAGTAAATACGTTGATACAACAACCAAATGTTTTTATCGATCTGTGTTATTATCTGACGCTGTTATTTTGTATTTACTGGAAGTAGACGTGCAAGTTTATCTGAAAATTTATGGAATAATAAAGAATTGTTTACATTATGCGTGTCAGATACAAAACTTCAACCATACACTATCAACTGATGGAAATTTCTTGCATCGTGGCATTTAATTAATAGATTTGTGAATGAAAGATACCACCAATATGCAGGGATTAGATAACCATGAAAAATTATTGTCGACTACAGAATAATTTTTCATTTAAAAATAAATTATTAACTCTCAATATTGAGATTTTCAATATAATTTTAATTATAGCCGGTCCTGTATTTGATTGTCGGATTGAATTTATAATCAAGTGCTACTTGAAATAATTTTCAAATGGTATCCTCTTAATTAAAACACAAAAAAGAGACAAG
>JAZBGW010001198.1:3805-16948 GCA_037464815.1 Mylabris variabilis
GAGGTAATAAGAAATAATAATTAATAATGAATGTGTTAAAATCAGTTCATATTTCAGCTATTCAAACAGCGATGTTTTCTCATCAGTCGGGAAGATTTGTTGCAGAAAGATATTACAGAACTCCGAAAAAATTATGTAGTTTGCGACGAACATTTTGATGAGGATGAACAATATCCAGCAGTAGGTTCAACTACTAAACAAACAACCAGATTAATAGTGGGAATGTCTGATTTCATAACATGCTCTTATTGAATGAGAGTCACCTGAACACCGGTGGTAGTTGTTTTTTCGTCACCAGTGGCAGAAGCGACTACAGAGGCTGTATACTCTAGAAGTAATTTAAAAACAGCAGCCAAAAAAACGAAAATCTGCATCTATATCATGTATTTCTGATTTGGCTGCAACAGCAGGGCCATCAGGCCTCACCACCGAAAATGTTATAGTTACATGTACTGATGAAAATGTAAAAAAACTTCGACCAGGAAATAACTGATATACTCCAGTTTGAGAAATAAGGTTAACGTTTTACACAAAATCAGTTGTTTTAAAAAAGAACAATTGAGAGCCAAAGAAAAGAAAGTATATGAACTGTCAAAAGATTATTTGAATTTAGCTCGGCGAATATATAAAGAAAACGCATTTAATTCCAAAAAACTAAAACGTATTATTGAAATGGCAGAATCAGCTGAAATTTTTAAACCGAAGCTTACCAAAATTGCATATAAATTCTTACGTTGTCAGTTAAGGGAACAGTATAAGAAAAGTAAAGGACGTCGCTTCACCTTAGATGATAAACTCTTGGGCTTATTATTATTAAAACAAAGTCCCAAATGTTATAAGTTGCTTCGTCATTTGTTTGCTTTACCAAAACATTAATGACCCTGTTGAGAAAAGTTCCTTGTGGTTGTGGGTTGAATGATAGTATTTTGCGTAATTTAGCAAATAGTGTTAGACAGTTAGATGATCAGAAGAAATATTGCATACTACTTTTAGATGAGATTGCTCTCCATCCTGGTTTATCTTATAATAAATCTGAGGATTGTATAGATGGGTTTGAGGATGATGGAGAAGTACGCAGCAAGAAACTTGCTGATCCCATCATGGTTTTTATGGTAAAGGGTGTTACCAAGAAATGGAAACAGTCAATCTCATACTATTTGCCAAACACATAAAAGGCACTATTGAGACTTTGCAGACCATTATATTGAAAATTGTTGATACAGTCTGTGATCAATATAATAAAGCAGCCCTCAATATATTGGTCGAAGAAGCTAAAGCTACTTTTGTTAGGAATCGCATGATTCATATAGTTTTTTTTGTGAATAATGAAGAAGTAACGGCCTTGTTTGACATTCCTCTTTTGTTGAACGGTATTAGAAACAATATGCCCAAAGCTGATGTGAAGTTTAAATGGAAGGCAGAGTTGGGATGTGCTAAATGGCAGCATATTCAAAAAATATATGAAATTGATGGGAATCCTTTTTGTAACGTTGCTTTAGATGATCCAAATGTCAGTGATTTTAGAATATTGAATCAGTTAACAAACTTTCACATTTACCCTGATAAAGTGAAAATGATGAAGGTAAAGAACTCTGCACAGCTTTTTTCTCAAACAGTATCCGCAGTTATGCGAAGATCTGCGATATCTAGTTATGGCGTTCCCAAAGAAACTGAACAAACAGCAAACTTTCGGTTATTTGTAGACCGCCTTTTTGACACTGTCAATAGCTCACTAATAAGACCTAAACAGGGTAAATTGTAGAGGTGTGTTGTTACTTCTAGTTCCCCACATCTTGCTTTTTCGTTTGAGGCCAAAAAGGTCTTGCAATCGGTCAAATTCTTAAAAACGGATAAAAATGGAATTAACGTTGATTTTGTGCCTCCTTCCATTAAAAACTGGATTTTAACAATTGATTGATTTATAAATCTATGATTAAACTTAAAAAAACGGCTTCTCTTTTCTTTTAACGAGAAATTTTAACCAAGATGCATTAGACAACTTTTTCGGTTGTATCCGCAGCCATGGTGCAAGAATTCTTAATCCAACTTGCGCCAGCTTTAGGACACCGTTTAAAAGTCTTATAATAAACAATTTTATTTCTCATCATAGCCCAGAGTACAACTACGAAGAGGATGATGGTGATGGCGTACTCGACTCGTTAAAATTATTTATATCGAAACCCTCTAGAAATACAACTGAAGGAGTGAATGAGTTTCATTTCAATCCCACTTTCCAATGTCAAAATGACCAAGAGTTTCCTAAATTTAAAACTGCTATCAAACAAATTATCATTCACATTAATACATATTTGAGTGGTTATTTGGGTAAAAAAGTTCTAAAGATAATTGGTACTTGTAAAACATGTCGAACAATATTAATGATTTATTATATTTTAGAGCATATGCTCCCAATGCGTTATTAAGACCTAGGACAAAATTTGAGTTTCTTTTGTTCTATCAAGTTGCGCATTATTAGATTGGTAAATTAGCCACTGAAAAAATATTCAAGAGAAAATTTTGAGTCTGCTGCATCATAGAATCCAGCTTTGCAATTTTCCAGCTTGTGACAATCAAAACATAAACAGAATACTTCAAGGAAATGTTGTTAAAAATATTAATGATGATATCAAAATACAAGCCTTGGTCCGTTATAATAATTACCGTAGAAAGCAGAATCCAATAAGAAGACAGAAAAATTTGCAATTGTGAGTGTGTTTATCTATTTTAAACACTGAACACTTCTACTTTCAAATAAAATTTTTTTATTTACCTTACACATAATCCATTTGGTAAATTGAAACGTGTGGACAATCGGCTTAGAGTTAACTGGCATTGGTATCCCAGAAACTATAAGAGTTACAGAATTGCTCAAATGACATAAAAGTTGTGATATCTTTTGCTCTACAATTCTCAGTCAAGAGAAGTTGAATATTTTGATCCATTCCTGAATTATTATGAAAAAACTGAAAATTCAGATTTTCTTTTGAGGTAAATATCTACCATACCATTCATAGCTATTTGATGAAACTTTATACGGAGATATCATTGATTACTTTGCGAAATTTTTCTAGCACGTCTAAATTTTGAGGAATAATGATGCAACTTTTGTTGACAGTAGTAGGTAATTCACTAAAATTTCAACTGTGTATAATAATTAAGACAATTATTTAGCAAGGGAAAATATTTTAAGAATGGGATAGTCCTTGGAGATCATTCTAGTAAAATTAGAACCTCATAGGTCATTGGACAGGTGGTCAAAAAACGTCGTTTCTGACAATGTTGCGATTTTCAAAAACGAACTAGACCGACGAAACGACTTTAGTATCCTCCTAACATTGATTTTTCTTTCCTGTCTGTTAATTTTGTTCTGAAATATAGTGTAATGGACAAAAACGAAAAAAATTAATGTTTTGTGATCTCCAAGTCATTCTTCATTGTTTTACGTGCTTACCTTGTTTTTGAAAATCGGGGCATCGAAAGAAACGAGTGTTTTAAACCAACCTCCATATGAGCTACAAGGTTCTAATTTTGCTAAAATTTTCCGTAAGGACCTTCCGATAAATTTTCGAAAATTATTCGAATCTCTCGCCAAATAATAAGAGTTTTAATAATAACTTTTCTTCTGACGTGGGTCATCCTGTATACAGGGTGTAATCGACATTGCTTGCAATCTTTAAGCCTCCTATAGAGCCCAAAAGGATGAACCTACTTGTATAATATATTAGGGCGTTCTTATGGTCCCGTTTTCGAGAGAAAACGGGTTGATAATTTCGACAACATTTTTAGAGCCACTGTAAGCGAGCAACGTTATCGATAGTTTATAATAAAACGTGTTGTGCTTATATTGAATAAATAGGTTGATAAGACTTGCGAGGGTAGTTCAATGGATATCCGAGATATATTTTACAGACACCTACTTTATTATCAACAAAATGTTTAGTGAACAACCATAATAAAAACCTCTTAGTTGATGTCAATCCACGTTCAGTACACAATTGCGAGTGCAACGATGACGTTGATTGTGGATTATTGCTAGCTTATTCCTCTTGTCTTTGTCTAATAACTTTCATATTTTTGTCTATGTTTTGTGCCATCATCCGAAATAGTGCATTCGTTGTCGGTGCCAATCGTAAATGTCAAGCAGCTGCTGACCCGAATTTGTGAAGCTACAGGTGCGATTTTATAACTGCCGAAACGTACAGTGTTCAATCCTACGTGTGGAACACGGAAAGAACAATTTTTCTATTGTTTTTTGTATTACTTCATTTTCATAGTTTTTAGTCAAATGTGTTCTTTGTGTATTTAACAAGCTAGTAGGTTTTGCTTAGGCAGTTCAGTGGAAATGCTAGAAGTGTTATACTGACACCCACCTGCTTTCCTATCAACTTTCGACAACAACATTACGGTAGGTTAGTACTTAAGAGTGACCATTAAACAATGGTTCAAAGTTTGTGCAATGTTAGTAAATAAAAAAGTTTTCCTTTGACCCTTCAAAATATGTTTATTACACTCTATTCCACGTAGGGATAGGGAGACTTGAATATTGTAAGTGATTTTAATTACACCATGTATAATTACTTGTCGGTTTACAATATACAATTGTATAGTCGACTCACAACTTTAAGAAAGTAATAAGATTTTACCGACAATGACTACCTGGAATAGCAACATTAAGACATTGTAGTTTGAAAATATCTGTTTATCTTAGCACCTGCAACTCAATTATTGGAGTGATCGCTTTATACCGAATGTTGACCATTAACAGCCCTGACTAAAATGGTCTACTACCTGTTTTTATTGACAGAATTGTAAAATTGTGGTTACTTACGAAATTCAATTTGCTTATTACTTCCTTAAAGTTGTGAGTTTACTATATCTTGTAAATCACACATTTCTGCTTAGGGGTAGATAGGGAATGAAATTCTAAGACGAAAGGTCAAATACCATTTTTTTCAACTGACGTATAGGTAAATAGTAATTAATTAAGCTGCCAATGAGGTGCAATCTTAGTTTGAACAACTGTTGCGCCAGCCTGCTAACTATTACGTTTCCCACCACGTCCCACCATTAAGACTGGTCCCATCACCCTTTTTATCGCTTTAGCGAGCACCTGATTGGCTATTTGATTCAATTAATTGCAGATAAGCTGTGCGTCAGATGGAAAAATGATACAGGACTTTTCGCCTTACAATTTCATCCTCTAACTGCCGCTGAGAGAACATCCTGTTTAACATACTATTTATTTCTTCAAATTTATCACTTGAGTAAGTAATATCTCTAACAACCAATTTATACATAAAATTCATTTAATCTTTCATCATATTCAAGCAAGGTACTGAAAAAAAAGAAAATCGAAAGAAAATGAGAAGAAAAAAGCAAGATAATTCGCCAGCAGTGAGATTCTACAAAAAAAAATCCGACAACCAGATTCCAACCAGTGATCCATTGATGACTAGGCCGGCGCGTTGCCCACTGGGCTACCGGCTCGGTAATATTTTCAGTAACTTAAGGGCCTTTTGGATTTTCAAAAGCGATTTTCTCGGTCATTTCTGGGTGTCTGGCCCAATGGCTTTGGGTAATTCTTATTCAAGGGGTCACCTTTGCCTCCTGCAAATTTAAACAAACGTTGAATTATTAATGTCTGATCTTATTGGATAAAGGATGAAAATAGTAAGACCTTGACCGATAGAACGAGAGGACATGCTAATAAGTTATCAAGTGCTCATAAATGTGTAAATATTCCAAAGTGTTCCTCTCCGAAGGGTAAAATAAAGTAAGGAGCACCTGCTTTGGGATTATTCTGAAACATCATATTTAAGGGTGAACACCCTTCAAACATAGCTGCACTGACACTAAGAAAACATCAGTGTTCTTAATAGCTTTTTTTTAGTTTATGATGGATGATACTTCATTTCAGCAGTTAGGGCATAATAATAGTAGGTATTATTGTTTTTAATGAAGGACTTTTCAGCTAGGAGTACATAAGTTCGAACAGAGCGGTAAGTTCTTGATCGCACACAATATCGTTTTGGCTGTTAGCTCAGTTGGTCAGAACAGTAGTGTACAAAACCAAAGGTCAAGGGTTTGGATTCCAATTAGGATTAAAAACTTTTCTAAGTTGTTTCACAGTGATAAGACTAAATACTTCTTAATAATAGTTTATCTTTTCCATTAGTCCATTTTTTTATCCATAGTTTTATCTGTTTAAGGGCACTATTTTCTTCTTTCACCTCTTCCAAAATCCCAATTACAATAAGATTTAATAGCTTATTGACTTTGCGGCATGTTATCGTGTTCCTTTTATAACACACAACTCACTAATGTACTGTAATCGACTGTAGTGCAACCACTTTTTGGTCAGTTCATAGACGTTTCGTTACTAACGTACTCACTACTTGACTAAATTACTAGTCTAGTAAGAACAAGGCTCAAGAGCAACGTTCGAACTGAAATAACCAGTTACGTGTAATTTCCATAAGACAGTAAAACAAGAATTACTTGAAAACGGTAACAGATAGCGAAGTGGTAATAGTTCCATTCGATTTTAAATGCAGTTTTACATCTCACGGACGTCAGAAATATTTGATAAATTGACAGGATTTTCCAAAATTCCGGAAAAAGTTTTTATGCTAAAAAAGTGGTTTTGGCGAAACGGAAAAATCTTTTTGTATAAACTTATAAATTTAATTGCCAGCTATATAAACGGATAGACCAAAGTTCATTCTACATTTGAGAGGTGTGCAAATTTCAGTTTTCTTTACCGTTTTTCCATAATCCACATACAAATATCCATAAATAGCATGACTTTTGTTCTAAAAACGTGGTGTCATGTTGGGTCACATAACTTCTTGTATAATGAAAATAATTTAATGAAGTTTGCATGAATAAATAGAGGAATTTCAACTACATGGGGAGATGGCGATCAAATCTCGATTTCCATTTTCATTTCAGAAAATATTGCATTCAAAGTAGGCTATTTTTAAGAAATTATACATCTAAATATGCAATAAGAAACGGGTATTCAATCCAACAGAGTCGGCCACATTGACAAGTGCACAATAAGGTGAAAGAACCGCAATCATATGTTAGCCACTATTCGAAGTAGTCTACTACAGTTTCAAGCAAGACAACCGGATGTCTAGCGTAAAAACGAGTGAAACAGTTGACGAAAACTTGTTCTGTTTGCATTGAATTGTCATCACCGTTAAGTTTCACACTAAGCTTGCGAATAAAGCAGTACTGGAGAATAAGACATTATCATTCACTCATCAATAATTTATAAGTACCTGTAAAGTAACTGTATAGAGTATCAGAAAATATCAACTTAATCTAGTGCGAAAGATTGAATGAATTATTTCGTGACTGACTTTTATTCCATCTATTTCAACGTTGTGTTCCATTTTATTTCACATTAATTTATTCACTACAATAACGATTTATGAATTATGAATTATTTATGGTTATATTTTAGTAAGCTTTGATGGAAGAAATTTTAAAGTAAAATTTTTCACTTCAAAAAGAAGCTTCTGAATTGAATACATTCCAAATACTTCAATATCAAACATGAATTATCCAAATATCGTTATATTCTTTGCCAAAAAGGACGCTTTCTCTCTTACATTATTCATTTTTCATAATTATTATGGAACGCTACTGACTATTTTGTAGTCAAGTATGCGCTTTGTAATTTGTTATACAGCTCAATGTGGCCCGATGCTGTAAGTACGTATTGTTGGTACTATTTACAACTATCCACCCAATTATTTCTCAAGCAATAAAAAACTCAAATGAATAAAATGCTAATAAACGCACATACAGGCATTATAGTTCTCAAATAAAAAATGAATGCGTCTATTCCTGTTGATACTACAAAAGCTTCAATAACGGACAAACAGAGCAAAACTAAATATATAACCATGAATTAATTTAAAATCAAAATTGTCTTTAAATAAGAAGCCCTACATGCAATAAACTACAATGAATGTATTTGGAAGGGTCAAAAAGAAAAAGGAAAAATGTTACTGTCTAGAGCTGATAAAAATGTAAATGTCAGTACAACACATTTCAGATTTTCATGGCATTAAGGTAAACAACTTATAAAAATTGGCTCAGTTTTTTTTAATCCTTGATGAAAAGCAACAAATGCAATTGTTATACTTTATAGTTTAAAAAAACAGATGATGCTCTTAATGATAACGAAAAGTGCAAACGATGCTTTCCAATTTGCAACCCAAGTCTCTGCTGCATGACGTATTTGAACTCAAATCATTAAATTATAATTGGAGCGTTATCATTAATTGTCAAAAAATTATCTGATGAGCTTAATGTAAAGGCTCTACAAAAACTGTTTAACTACAAACACTCCAACCGATTAAAAAAGTTGTACAGTAAGAACGGAGCCGTAGTATGGAGATCATATCGAATCACCATATAACAGACTGCTTTGAATATGAGCTTTAAGAAAGCAGTTCATTAACGAGTCCACTGCAAAGAGCTACGAGAGTTAGACGTAAGGTGAGATGTCTTACCAAGGATACTGATAAATGTCTATAGAGCCCAACTATCATTTTGATCAAATTTGTTCAGGAACATTCCTTGAAAGTCGAAATTTTGGGACGCTATTGTCCCAAATTATCAGTTTAGCATGGTGTGGAAAAAAATGCACACGCAGTTTCAGTCTCAGTTTTAAAACATTGTTATTCTAAACCATCAGTTTTTAATAAAGTTTGATATCAAGTTATGAAAAATTGTAGAATTTATAGGCATTTAGTCAAATTTTAACCCAAATTCTTGACATTGAGCTAAAATTTGCATCAATAAGTGTCCTGATTCATTAACTTTTATTAGACTTCACTAATTAATAAGATTTCGACACTTTCAATAAATTTTTGGATCTAGACTTTTGACTTTTGCTAGAGATTATTAATATTTTTTAACTCATCATCTTCCAACGAGCTTTTAAGTAGAATCATTAAAAGTTGAAGATTTACTGAATAGGAAAAAGTATTATCTATTTTTAACAAATATCATGAATTACTATTATAATATGCCTGAAGAAATCATATCAGTTATCATAATAATGGTCAACAGTAGTACTTCATGTAATACATTCGTCTACGATGGTGAACGACCAAAAAAATAAGCTCTTCTAATTTATAATTTGAAAGGTATTTATTTTGTCTAAAATATAGAGCTTAAATGTATTGTACTTTAATTCTAATTTGTTACTCGTGAATTATTGAACCTATACTAAATTTTGCCACTTCAACCAATAACGACTGAAGAACATAAATTGTTCAAAAAATTGAAATTTTGTTCACAATACAAAGTCACTTTAATTTTTCGACACGTATAGTCGACTTACATTATAAACGCTAATCCATTAATCATTTTATACATTATATCTGTTATAAAAGAAAGATTACATAATCAGTTTGAAATTAGAATCAATGCAATCAATATAAATCAATAGAGGAATATTTAGGGTATTACATTTTGAATATAATTCTACAAGAATTTTACATTATAATATGAATATTGTCTTATTAAACAAATTCATACGTGAGACGTACATACATATTTGTGCATTAGATGATATTATTTTTAGAAGCTTTTTCTAAGGTTCGTGTATGACTAACTAGCAAGATCATTGATAGAGGCTTCAAATTTGAAAATATTCGAGCAACAGCTGTAAAACAAAGAATCGATACATTAGATAAATATGAATCTGACAATGAGAGTCCATTCACGTAAAGCATAAATCATGAAGGAAAATTATTTACAAATTTGCGGAGAACTCATTAGTAAAGACTGATAATTTGCTTTTCTGTTAAACAAATTATTCAATAGTTTTGTATAAAGTGATTATAATAATGAATTAATTTACGTTTGCACTGTGTATCAAATTATTTAACCTGAAAATACGTTGGCTTTATTTCTTTCTATTGAAATCTTCAAGTTTATTCTCATTGAAACGTCTTTTGAATTTATTTTCTTTAGTCAATTGAATAATCTTTTAGCAAATAATAATATCACCTTTTAAGTAAATATTGAATTCCAATTGAATAATATCATAAGATTTAATACTGAGCTCTCTTTTTAGAGACAATACTGTTTAATCTTAAACAGAATTTTTGGAACATTTAAATTTTTCAATAAATTAATACTGACTCTTTAAAAAGATGTTAATCCAGGGAACGAGAAAAGCAATTCTAAGTGTGGATTTACAGTACGCCTAAAATACAATTAAGGAAGTTAACTGAACGCGAAAATTTCACTAGGTAACAAATTTCTGAAATAAAATGGAAAAAAATTGTTTCACGATTATAAGTGAAATAAAGAAAAGTGCAGTGAAGTGCTGCTTGGTTTATAGCGTGAAGAGTATTTAAGAGAAAATACATTTCAAACGCAGAGGAAGCAGATATTAAGAATAATGGATAAAATAAACATCTTGGTGGGAAGGCAACAACATTTGGGTAATGAAATTAGCGAACTTATTTTGAACTGTAAAAAGGTTAGAATTTCTTGAAGAACAATATCTTATATTTTTAACCAAGCATCAACGTTAAGCCAGTATTGAAATGAATTGAGGTCCAATCGTGGTTAATTTGTTGCAATGGGATATCCAGAACTCAATTATTTCACAAAGAATTATTATTCCCAAGTTAATAGAGTAATGTATAGATGCCGATAATTTACTTGCCAATTGACTTGCACAACAGTAGATGACGGTCCTTCAACAGAAATTTTACAGGCGTCAGTATGAGAAGGTGCTCAAAAACTAAGAGTAAATATAAGATCAACA
The DNA here is from genome assembly GCA_037464815.1 of Mylabris variabilis. Taxonomy (NCBI): domain Eukaryota; kingdom Metazoa; phylum Arthropoda; class Insecta; order Coleoptera; family Meloidae; genus Mylabris; species Mylabris variabilis. The sequence goes on from JAZBGW010001198.1 coordinate 14,610, forward strand.
AAAATGGAAAACTCAGATGCATGTTGAAAGTCAAGAAGCAAAGTTACTCTAAGGGAGATAGCTGTTAGAGGATTAACAATCTACAAGATATAATAACGGAGTTTCCAATGACATCTTTAAGCAATAGAAAGAGATCGGAGAATTATAGCGCGTGAATCACCTAAAACGAAAGTTCTTATGGCAATTCCCATTATTTCTCGAGCGATTCGAAAAATATTTCAACGATTTGTAGGGTGGTACTTGGAGATCAGTTTATCAGAATTAGAACCTCGTATTTCATTTGAAAGTTGGTCAAAAAACGCTTGTTTTGAAAAAGGTTGCGATTAACGATCTAAGCACGTAAAACGACTAAGAATGTCTCGAAGACCCTCCCAACATTGACTTTTTTCGTTGTTCTCCATTGCATTCTAGAAAAAATGAGAACCATTCCCATCTGTTCTAGAATAAATTTTAGAAAAACAAAGAAAGTTAATGTTGGGAGGATTCTCGAGTCATTCTAAGTCGAAAATTTTCTGAAATTGTTGAAAAAAGTACAAAAGAAATTGTCAAACGGAAGTGTTCTAGAATTTTTGAAAAAAATACAAAAGAAGTTACAAAACTCAATTTTTTCTAAGTTGCTGATAAAAAAGCCATGAAAATCGATGTACAAAACATAAAGAAGACATCATTGAAGATGTAGACATTTCACTATAAAAAGACGGAGGTTAAGTAAAACAGCAAATTAGAAAGTATAATTATTAGTGAACAAACAAAATCACTAAAAAACATTTCAGAAGAGAACGAAGAACTGGAAAATTCCGATCTTAACACTAAAACATTCACGTGAATGATGTTAATAAAATGGAAATCAAAGAATGATTTACTAGCTTAGAAAACTGAATTAACAAGGAGAGGTCGACCTCGGAAATGAAGTTCGGAACGAGCTTTTGCAGACTTGTAGTATACCTTTAAGTGAACAACATATTAAAAAACTAAAGCGCAATGGCCAGCCAATCTTTAGAAAAAAGCGTTTAATAGTTTGAAGTTTTCTGCGTCCATTTAGTATTATTAAGTTATTCGTCTAATTGTGACTTGAAATAGTCTAGTGGTTAAGGCACCGAATTGCACGCAAACGTACGGGGTTCAATTCTCGTGTGGAGAATTTTTCTTTTATTCGTCGAAACAACTTTATTTTATTTTATTTTACTTTATAAATTAAATAAATAAAAAATTTATTCTTTTTTATTTTTTTAACGTATTTGCTTATTATTTTTAATGTAGTAGGAAAATTATAATCTAGAAGTAATGTAAATAATACCTAATACTTTTATATTAGTTATTAATTTTTAAAATTTTTGATTTAAATATTCTGAAAATACTAATTCTAATTCTCCTGTAACCCTACTTTTTTGACTAAAAGGAAAATATTTTCATATGTGAATGAAATCTGTTTTCCAATAGGTCTTAAAAAAATCTTGTTCTTGTGGTCAATCGTCATTTATTAATTGTGGGAGATGTCATAATATTTTTTGTTTTCAATGTTTTTATGATAATTACCATTCTGGTAGATGTATTTAATGTATACAGAGTTTAAAAATTTAATAAATAATAATTTAAAATAATTTTTGGGTGCCTATTTTCCTATTTATATTTATACCTAATTTTCCTATGACATTAAAAATAATCAAAAAGTATGTTGAAGAAATAAAAAACAATAAGTTTTTGATTTCTTTAATTTACAAAGCAAAATAAAATTAAAAAAAGTTGTTTCGACAAATAAAAGAAAAATTCTCCACACCAGTATTGAACCCCGTACTTTTGTGTGCAATTCGGCGTCTTAGCCACTAGACTATTTCAAGTCACAATTAAACGAATAACTTAATAATACTAAATGGACCCAAAAAACTTCAAACTTTTAAACGCTTTCTTCTCAAGATTGGCTGGCCATTGCGCTTTAGTTTTTTAATATGTTGTTAACCTAAAGGTATCCTACAAGCCTGCAAAAGCTCGTTCCGCACTTCATTTCTGAGGTTGTGACCTCTTCTTGTAAGATGGATCATTTCAAGAACGGTCACAAGATAAGTTTTCAAATTTCGTCAAATTTGCAGTTGGAGAAGTTTTGCCAACTAGCACCACCAATAGCGAAAAATATAAACTAGAGTTATACTCAAGCGACGAGGGTCGCACATGACTTTACATTGATGACTCCGGTTAGTTCAGTTTTTTTTCTATTCTAGCTCTCAATGAATGTATTTTTTACTATTGTTTAAGCCGTTAAGTTTGTTTGAGATCATTTGGGTTATTTGTAAAGGGTAAGACCCTGGTGGAAATGAGACTCTGAAAATCTCTGAAAAAGTCTT